>JACVVK020000557.1:240000-342500 GCA_018292915.2 Batillaria attramentaria | reverse complement strand
TCAATGTCAGCATATCTATGTTATTCTTCCTCAAGATGCTTAAAAGTATCGTGTAGAAAAAGAGCAGTGGAAACAAAGGAACGTTCATGAACTCTGAGAACAAAAGCTTACAAACGAATAAGAAAAAATAATCAACAGAGAAAGACACTCACTATGTTCAATACGAAGGCAGCCAAATAGCTACAAACAAAAATATTACACCTGACACGTTTGTGAGTCATTTCAACAGACGATGATAAATACCTCTGCTGATGGATGCCTATTTCATTACTATTCATTTTAACTACAGAGTGTAAATCATTTCTGTAACTGCGCAAAAAGTGACAAATATTGACTTCACAGATGTCTCCCGCACCATTACTTGACACACTGCCTAACGGACCGTAAACATGCACGTGAAATCGTGTGGGCACGATTTATGTGTCCAGCAATTGCTAAAAGATATATTTGCAAATGAAAAATTATAGTTAAATTAGGAGAAGTGTGTGTGTGTGTGTGTGTGTGTGTGTGTGTGTGTGTGTGTGTGTGTGTGTGTGTGTGTGTGTGTGTGTGTCCCCGCGCGAGAGAGGAGGAGGTTAGGAAGACTACTGAAGGAGTTGGGGTGATGTCTTTGCATTTGGTGTGTCCTGCTTTGCCAACGAGTTGTTTTTTTTTTTGTTTTGTTTGTTTTGTTTTTTTTTGGGGGGGGGGGGCACATTTCCTCATTCAGTTTTATTTGGCCACGCACCAGTCAACACCCGAGGCATAAACAATGTTAGCGTAAAAGACAATTATATTGTGCGAGGTGATAATAAAAAATGTAAAATGTATTATTTTGTTCTTTCAGCTCACGCTTCAGCCCCAACAATCTCCTCAAACCAGAGGAGATTGCGTGCTGCCCCTACACCACGCTATGCGCCAGACAGCACATAAGTCTTCGAGCTTAACTCTAGACTGCATTCTCCCGGTCTCGAAACCCACGGAAACGTCCGTAGTGAAAAAGAAAAAAAAGAAGAAAACAATAATAATAATAATAATAATGTCAGTTAACAAAGGCCAAAACAACCAACAACTAACAACAACAACAACAACAGCGTCATTGTCATTGCGTATGACACCCTCTACAACCCTTGTTTTTGTCAGAGTTGTCGTGGGTGTCTCGCCTTTTAGATCCTGTCCCAGAGAAGCAATGTGGTTCTCCAGTGGATCCCTGCACACGTCGGAGTAGCCGGTAATGAAGCTGCAGACAGACTGGCCAAGCAGGGCAGCAGGCTCCCACAACCCCACCCTCCCACCACCTACAGAGAAGCCAAGACGCGACTAAAGAACTCCTTCAGAGCTGACTGGCGCACCAAGAACAGCAACTACAACCCTGAACAAGACCACATAAACCAGCTGACCAGGCAAGGACAGACTACCATCTTCCGCCTGAGAACTGGCCACTGTGGTCTCCGAAAACATATGAAGAAGATGGGCCTCGTGGACACAGCATCATGCCAGTGTGGTGCTGAAGAGGAGACTCCAGACCACATCCTACAAACCTGCCCACACCTCGAGCAGCTCCGCCGTGAAATCTGGCCCATCGACACCAGCCTTCACGACAAACTCTGGGGGAACAGCGACGACCTACAAAAGACGGAGCAGTTCATCGCCATGTCGGGACTGCGAATTTTACGGCCAGATAGAACGCAGAAGAAGAAGGAGAAGAAGATCTAGTTTAAAGATGCCTCAACTTGAGACAAGCCTGCAAATTTTTTCCCGGGGGAAAAAAATGTCTTTGATATTTCATCGTGTGTGTGTGTGTGTGTGTGTGTGTGTGTGTGTGTGTGTGTGTGTGTGCGCGTACGTGCGTGCGTGCGTGCGTGCGCGTGTCTCTTTCTCTCCTCTCTCTCTCTCCCTCTCTCTCGTCCGTAATGAAAAAGAAGAAATAATAATGATGTAAATTAACACAGGGCAAAAACCCAAACAACAACAACAACATTAACAAAACAAACAAACAAACGACGACAACAACAACAACAAACCCAAAAGAACCTGACAACCACCACGTCACACCATCTACAACCCCCGTGCTATGTATGCCTCGTCTTCTAGATCTCGTATCAACAGACCAGAAGCCTCAACCAGAGACATAATATACAGACATGCCTATGTCTGTATCCCTGCCACTGCTGTCCTCAGCGAGTAGCGTGAAACTCAGTACGTGTAACTTTTGTTCCGATAATATGCCGTGGCCGAAGAAGATAAGACGGGTTTAGCATGCGTCACTGACAAAATTGAGACCTTACGCCCACAAAATAGTCCCTCCCCAGCCTCATTTTGGGGTCGGATTTCGCGAAGCCATTCTTGTGTTCTGCCTCTTAGAAGGGAGATAACTGTTTCTTTCCCTGTGTGATTGTCTCCCCCATCTGATCGACACCGTTGAAGACGCGGCCTCCTGTGGGTGGTTGCCATGGCAACTACCCGTGTGGAATTGAAATGTTTTGTATAAAACTGGCACAGACAGAGTGGGTGGAATCGGAGATAAACCGTATGTGGCATCGATTTTTATCTTTCTCACCTCTTTTCAACTTCTGATGTAACGGTGGGTGGTGGTGGGGATTTGGTGGGGGGTTGGAGGGGGAGGGACGGGGGGTGGGGGGGGGGTTTGTAGTTGGCGGTGCTAGGGACCGCGGACGGAAGGGAGTGTAAACTTTTTCTCTTGTAAATTCTACAAGTCCTGTCTATGGGAAGCAAATAGTATCTCTTTCGTAGCTTCCCTGGGAAAACCTCAGTAGCTACCCTGCCTACAGAAAAAGAAAGTGGCCAGTAAAGGGACTAGTTAGTTAGTTAGTGAGTGAGTTAGTTCGTTAGTTAGTCCAAATATTTGTACAGGCCTTTTTCTCGTTGCCCCGTCTTTGATATCACCCTTACTTGGTGGAAAAGGACGTTAAACTCTCAAAATCCCACCCCACCCGACAAGTGACTAGACATATGTCTAGTTGAATTATTTATGCTTATGTTTGTGAGAGTCTGAACCAAAGAATTTTCCCAGCAATAATAATAATAATAATAATAATTATGTAGGGCTGTAACCTGTCAATAAATAATAGTTCTAAGCGCTTAAGGATAAAAGTGAAAAGGAGAAATATATACGAAAATATACAGAGAAATATATACGAAAATATACAGAGATTATATATACGAAAATATACAGAGAAATATATACGAAAATATACAGAGAAATATATACGAAAATATACACGAAAATATACAGAGAAATATATACGAAAATATACAGAGAATATATATACGAAAATATACAGTACAGAGAAATATATTCGAAAATATACAGAGAAATATATACGAAAATATACAGAGAAATATATACGAAAATATACAGAGCCATAAGGTCAGGTCCCAGGCGCAATGACACGCACATACCGAGAACATGACGCAAACAGTTCAGGGATGAAAACAGATGGGTTTTAAGATTCTTCTTGTAAAATTTTCAAGGCAGGGCGACTGGTGGAGAGAATGAGGGAGGCAATTCAAGGCTAAAGGTATTAATAAAGTTATCTTTATTTATTATCAATAATGATGGTGATAGTAATAATAATAATTGAGTATTGTATAGGCGCTTTACCCAATTTCTTGAATCGGCTCAAAGCGGCGCGAACTGAGCCCAACTCGCACGCTCACGTGAATCACACACATTCTCTCACATACAGGACATGAACACATTACAATCACGTGGTGCGAAGGGACAGCTCAGCTATATAAGTTTCGGAATTTAGAATTGTGTTTATTTTCGAATTTTGTGGGCTGAGCAGAGGGGGAGGAAGCTGGGGTACCCGGAGAGAACCCCCCGACGATCGGCCCGAGTGAACGTGTTCTCCTCCTTCAAAATACAGGACCACCAAACGTTGAACGTCACTAAACGTCACTCGGCTGCAATCTGACAAACGTCGACGTCATCAAATTCAAAGCTCCTAAGGGGCCTCGTGAGTCGCTCACGTCTTTCATCAAAACGGCCAACGCCAGTGAAGGGTCGCGCCGCTCTTGTCTGAAACAGTTTTAAAACAGCAGGACACGTAACGAAATGAACTGAGAGAGTGTATAAATCTTCCTGGAACCGCATAAACTTTCACGTGACGCCATGAGGCCAGACAGAGAGCTGGGGCATCGCTAACGAAGACAGCGTTCTCTGACATCTTCGGGGGAAACCGTTCTTAGAGGTTTGGGGAATCTCTCAATTTCACCCCTACTCGCCAAAAGAGTGACAGTTAGCGTAAAACGGCCCCGAAGATTAGCTCGGAAGCACACGAAGAACGTAAGCTAACCGAGCTATTTTGGTGGGGGGTTCTGCCGGTCAGGTTTCTTCCTTGATTCTGACCGAGAGAAATGGCAGCATCTTCCTCAGGACGGGAATCAGGCAGTTGCTAACGTCGGCTGCTGCTGTCGCTGGCTGTGATTTAAGGAGGAGTTCGTCTGGCGTAACGAATGGTCCCCAGGACGCGCGCAGCATTCTGAGTGGTTGCCCTCGCCTTTTGTCTGTGAAAGCCTCGCTGCGATTGGCTGGCACGGGATCCAAGATGGAAGACTTTTTTTTTTCTGGCGGTGTTTGGGAAAAAATGAGGTGGAAGGGGGTGGGATGGGGAGGAGGGTGGACTGAGGGAGGGTGGTTGAGCCTGTGTGTACATGTTGGATGAGGAAGCAAGAAGAGCGTGCTATAAGGAGATAACGTTGCAGAGGCGAAGACGATGTGACTTGAATACTGAGAAGAACACACACACACACACACACACACACACACACACACACACACACACACGCGCGCGCGCGCGCGCGCACGCACGCACGCACGCACGCACACATTGTAACGATGCTTCCAAATTCTTGTGCAGAGCTCTGAAAATAAGTGGCGACAGAATAATTTTGAAAAGGGGCGAAGACTTGACTTGAGGAAAGAAGAAGAAGACGAGGAGGACGAAGAGGAAAAAGTAGAAGATCCACGTTCTCCATATAACATTTTGAAATTATTCTACACGGCCAAGGAGTGCGGTGAAGTCAGGCATCGTTGAATTCTTCCGTGGAGTTTTGAACTAAGCTGTGCCAGAAGAATTTTAGAGAGGGGTGAAAACGTTGAGACTTGAAGAAAAAAGTTTCAACGTTGCTTCAAATCCTTGCGTAGACCTCTAAAAACTGACAAGGCCGTTGCAGGTTGTTTGGGAGAAGCGAAGAAGACGAGAATTGACTTCTAAGAAGTTAGTTGGTTTGTTGTTCGAGGGTTTAACCTTTACCGTACGAGGCTTTGAAACTTTTGAATCGAACGTTGTTGGGAACCAGACACCCAGTATAGCTTTCATAGAGGAAAAAATCCTCAACCAGTTGTGTTTTTCTACAAAGTACTTTCTCATTTTCCAAAGTTTAACTTAACTTGAATACCTTGCAGAGTCAAAGGGTGGTTGGGTATTTGGGGTTTAACGTCCTTTTCCACCACATACGGGTGATATCAAAGACGGGGCAACGATGAAAAAGCCAGCACAATTATTTGGTCCCAGCCGGGATACGAATTCACGACCCGAGTATTAGAAATCCAGCCCTCTACCATTCGGCCACCCCGGCTCCCCTGCAGAGTCAAAGAGTAAATAATTAAGAACTCAAGAGGAGCGGAAAAGAAACACAGAAACACAGAAATAAGCAAACCTCAAAATCAGACCATCCTCATTCGCACGCATCTATGCATAACCATTGAGCTCAGAGAGGAATGACCACATATACCCGAATTTGGACATTTTTTATATTGCTTTGTTCCTCAAGATACTGGTTTCATATTTGGCTGTGCGGAAGCTCTAACTCTCCTCGAGGAATACCTGTAGTCACACAAAACACAAGTCTGAAAAATGAAAGAGTACTGAGCAAAAACGTGAGAGTCACTGGGTATTTTACATCCGGCTCAGACGGTAACTGCTAACTTGTATTTCTGGGTAATTATTTTACCGCTACGACAGAAACCGGATCTCTTGGCTGAGTTCCGTTAAAGTGAAAGAATGCGAGACGTGAAGACAGGTGGCAGAACTTACACATCAAGACACCTGAGCTTTCCCTGGTGTCTCGCACGCACACACAGACACTCACACACACACACACACACACACACACACACACACACACACACACACACTTCATTTGTGATACCCTGATACTCATTAATCTTGCAACACAAACGGATACCATTAACAACGGAATGTTGCGCGGATTTGCCTGGCAGGTCGCCACACTTAGTTTCTCGTAAGTGTCAGGTGACGACTGGGGTTTTTCTACTAATGTGGGGGGAGCCGGGGTGGCCGAACGGTAGAGCGTTGGACTTCCAATGCTCGGGTCGTGAGTTCGTGTCCTGGCTGGAGCCAAATATTTGTGCCGGCTTTTTCATCGTTGCCCCGTCTTTGATATCACCCGTATGTGGTGGAAAAAGACGTTAAACCCCCAAACACCCACCCACCCTCTACTAATGTGGGCGTAGGACACAAATACACAGGGCCTCAAAATGCCTATATAATTATTCCCTACTAGCCTCAGGAATCATAGTCACTTCTCACAATGCTTCAATCTAGAGACAATTACCATCATGAACAGACCATTCACAGGCACGCACCTGACAGGGGTTTAAAATAAAAATTGAATGTCTCCTTTCCGTTCAGGCCTCACTTGAGTAATGCGCGTCTACTTTCTGTCTAGGCTAGAGAGGCAGTTCACACAAATCCGCTTGCCTCACTTGTGTCCGACCTCTTTGCAAAAAGTCCAAGCTTCACTGGCAGCTTGCCTCTTTTTGTGACCGCCTGGCATGCACCTTGACCTACATAACACAAAAATCACGAAAATCACGCTTTTTTCATGACAACAAAAATCTCTACAGAGTGAATAGCACAGAAGGGTACAGGCGGCCACAGGTAACCGCTGAGTTGAAGCATTTGAAGTTTCGCCGGCTCGCACAATCTGTGGACGGCACTGTCTCACATTCAGAACTCTACTAACCATTAAGAATGTTAAACTTATTCTGTTTGGTGTTAATGTTGTTAGAATATTCAGTCTCTTGCTGTCGATGGCTTCATTTTAAATTTATCCTTGATAGGAGTTTAAATGTGAACAGTTTCTTAAGAGAGTTCAAAAACCAATATTTTATCAAAAAATATATGTTCCACGTACACGGCGATGCAGCCTTGTTCTGGCAACATTAACTACTGTATAAACTTTTTGTTTTAGACTAGTAAATGCTTGCAATGTCTGTCATGACCTGTGTAGTTGAAAAATTCGGTTGATACTAATGCTATCTTCAACTTGTCTACCATACGTTTCACACCATCTGTATACACCGACTGCGTTCTCATTGTACATTGTCAGTGTCACTGTTTTCGTTGATGTATGTCTGTAGTCCTGTGTAAAAATGCAGAAAAGGGGCGGCTGGGGGTGGGTGTTTAGGAGTTAACGTGTGGGTGATATCAACGACGGGGTAACGAGAAAAAGGCCAGCACGAATATTTGGCCCCAGCCGGGATTCACTCACGACCCCCCCCCCCCCCACAACACACACACACACACACACACACACACACACACACACACACACACACACACACACACACACACACTCCCCCCCCCCCAACAAAAAGCCCCAAAAAACAAAACAAAAAACAACAACAACAACAAAAAACCCAACAACAAAACAACAACAAAACAAACCCCCAAACCTCCAACAAAACAAACAAAAGAAAAAAACCCAAAACAAAACAAACAAACAAACAAACAAACAAACAGGTACACTTACAAACAAGACTGTTCCAAACATGAGTGTACTTCTGTAAAACTTTTGAAACATGGAAATAAATAGACTCCAGAGTGCAGTCCCTTTTCGGCGGGGCGTGAAAATGTGACTGCTTACACCCAGCGCCATTTTCAAAAATGGCGAATTTTTTTTAGAAAAGCGAAGACTTGTGTGTCGCATGAATCGATTTGAAACGAAGTCTTGAATATCCGACCACTTTTGGTTTGGACAAAATCTTTGCCAGCGGACAATTCTTGTTGCGCTTTGATGGCACTGTTTACGTGGTACACTGATCCAACAGGATGTGAGTAAACGACAAGGGGGTTGCACTCTGACAGACCAAGGTGTTGCACTCTACAGGCAAGTATTACTGCACGGTGCAGACGATCACGTACCTGCCTTGTGGTGGAATAAGAGACGATTACAAAAGCATACACACCCGTGCTCTAGGACTGAATGTAATAATAGATCTGTCCATTCAGACAGAGACATGTTATGTATGTCCTTGATTCAGAAACACGCCTACTTTCACTCTGAAGACAGCCTGCCATCACTTGCGCCATTGAGGATCCCTCTGGGTTCAAAGCTGGTCAAGGATGACATAGTGCGCGACCTTGTGTTTGAGAGCACCGAGACAATTTAGGCCCGTCACGGTAGCGCAGTGAGCGCCATTTCCCCACCGTGCACAGAGGTACTTTCCACTGAAAGACTCTGTGCCCCAGAGAGTGGGAAATAAAGCGATTAACAGTTAACTCCCTTTGCATCAGCTTAATGCCAATTGCGGAAGTGACCTTTCAGACTAACCTTCTGCCGATAATAACCCCTGAAACAGACTTGACCTAGATTTCAACTGAGCCGAGTTCTCTCTTACGTGAAGTTTATGGCACATGATTAGGCCTTGACACAGGTAAGGCCTCACAGTTTAGACCGGGTTATGGTTTTCACCGAAGGTGTCGCTTTCCTGTTTGCTCCTCGCGCCCAACGCGCGGAGGACACTGTGGCAGTTTAATGTCCAGTCCTCGGCATGATCACGGCCCGTAACTCTTTCCGGTCGCAAAGGGAGACAAGCTCTCGTGTTACGACGTTTACTGTTTTTATGGAATGATTGGGTTGGGGTGTAGTTTATCGCGGAGTGCTGTGCCAAGGCTGATGTCGAAGTGGGCACGATTTTTTTTTTTTTGTTTAAAGAATGTTGACGGGCAACTCTAAGCAATAAAACGAAGTGTTCCAATCAGTACCGTCTACAATGATACACCAACAATATCTACTCTTTTTATGGGTTACACGTCACTAATAGCTCACGGGGCATGTAGTAAAAATCTGGCAGTCTGGGACTGTTTGTTGGCTTTGTGAATAAGTTTCGTGCCAGGTAATAGTGAAATCAAAATGAGCCTGGCATGTGGACTATTTGTATTCATGCGCGGCTGGCACATGAGTTAGCTGACGACAAAAGGAATGAGAGGGTAGGTGGGCACTGACTTTCTTTGGCCTAACGCTTTCATACATGTACTGCACGCCAATCATAAAAGTCGATGAAAAGTAGTCACCAGTCATCGCTGTCTAGCTGGTCCCCAGTCCCCTACCAAATACTGTCGTCTGCTCAGTACGCGGTACACTTCTACGTACGTAAAACAACATGTACGCCAACCGGAGTTGTTGTAGTCGTTCGTCTCTCGGTCACACTGGAAGTTCAGTTCTGAGCATGAAGTCTGTTGTCCTCTCCAGCTCCCGCTGAGGGGTAGGTGTAGAGGCGTTTCCGATGGCCACGTCGTCATCCTTAGCTGTTGGTATAGTGGACAGTCCTGGATGATGTGTTGTCCGGTCTGCTCGGCATGGCCTCACGGGCAGAGGGGAGTTGTAGCCAGTTTCAGTTTATGGTACAGGTGCTTTTTCAGTCTGTTGTGTTCACTGCGGAGTCTGAACACTACCACTTGGGCCTGACGTGGAAGATGTAAAATGTCGTCCTTGGGGTAGCGTGACGGCCTTAATAATGTTTTTCAGTTCTCTGTAGCTCACGCTGTTGTCAGGTTGTGGTCCGGAGGCCCGCCAACCGGAGTCAAAACAAGGGTTTCAGATGCTATGTTGTGTCCCAAGTGACCTGATGAAAAGTTTTCAACAGCGTTGTTGTATATCTAACAAACGTATTGAGATTCTATACGTTTGGAACAAAAGCTCCTTTTGTGAGCGGTTAAAAAATATAAGAATTTAAGAATCCGTTTGAAGTTTGTTTGTACGTCAGGAAGCGAAGCGTGTTTTAGTCATACTGTTAGACACAGAAATCTGAACACCTGTGTTCTGCCCAAACACGAAAAGCAAAAAGTATTCTCATAAATTAATCCACCGGGACTACCCACCAACACCTCTGCATAACTGGTCTAAGTATTAATTACATATCCAGTGGAAAAGGATTCCTCTATAGTGATATTCGTTTCCTATTCCCAGCTTGGGTTCCCGATGTGCTGTCTCGGAAACAAATAACTCTTCTCTAGCACCTCGTTTCAGAATTACTTTTTGCTTCTCTATAACTCCACCGCAGGGCGCCCTCTACTTGAGCCCAAAGTCTGACAAGGGGAAGTAACCGGAAACTGGCACTCGTCCCGGCAAAGAGGGTGGCAAGGTGTGTGTGGGCGAGAAAAGAGAGAATGCTGGGAAATGATCACGTGGCCGTCAAAACTCGCGAGGTGTGTCGCGAGATGAGAACCTCTCTCTCTCTCTCTCTCTGGGAGCCGGGGTGGCCGAATGGCAGAGCGTTGGACTTCTAATGCTCGGGGCGTGAGTTCGTATCCCGGCTGGGGCCAAGTATTTGTGCTGGCTTTTTCATCGTTTCCCCGTCTTTGATATCACCCGTATATGGTGGAAAAGGACGTTAAACCCCCAAACAACTACCCCCCACCCCACCCTCTCTCTCTCTCTCTTTTATTATTGTGATCACCACAACCTAATTTCCCCTAAGGGGATAATAAAGATTTATTGAATTGAATTGTAGCAACGGCTGACTAAAAAGTAATCATTGTTTGGTTAAATCACTTGCGTTGGAAAATACAGATCGTTCGTTCGTTCTCTCTCCAGGGCTCAATAAAAATCAATGTATATCATGGTCAGGACTTTCACATACTCTGATCTGCGTGCGTGCGTGCGTGCGTGCGTGTGTGCGTGTGCGTGTGTGTGTGTGTGTGTGTGTTGTCCCGTCTTTGAGCTCACCCCTTGTGTAGTTTCGTATCGTTTGGTTTTCAAAAATACGTTTGAAAGGCGGGTTGCAATGGCGACGGCAATGGCGACTTTAAACCTCTCTCTCTCTCTCTCCGAGTCTCTCAACGTGTTCGTGCTAGACTACCGTTTAGTACCGTTTTCCATTAGCGACACTAATCAGCGCAGGACGTGTGGAAACCTCCAGACAAAGACAACGTGGCTGAAATCTATCGTCTGCGAGAGCAGAGATTAAAAGAACTAGTCTTCCGCCATTAATGGGCGCTCCGCAAGCGAAAGGATGCAACAGTGATGGAACAACGGACGGAGATTGAGAGTACCCGATGTTGTAATGCCGGGACAGTGTGGCCTTTTGAATTTCAAGTTAGCCTGACAGAGAATTTGAAACGTGATATCGAGTCAGAAACCTAAATTTCAAATTCGTCGTCTTCTCCTTCTTCTTCTGTGGTCGATTGACTGGTTGCGTCAGATCTGCAGCCCGGTCGCCACGACGAATCCCACGGTCTTCTCCAGGTCATGGCGGCTACCCTAAACCTGTAGCTCTGCGCCCTCTGGCCAGGTTTGACGTCGTAGAGCACCATGGTCAGGACAGTACGGAAGGATATGTACGGAGGGCATTCATGCATGGGAAACGAGTATTTTCCCCAATATATTGACGCAGGAGATACACCTCGAAGTCTGCTGGAAAATTTAGAAGTTCAGGGTGGGTGGCTGGGTGTTTGGGGGTTTAACGTCCTTTTCCACCACATAGGTTGATATCAAAGACGGGGCAACGATGGAAAAGCCAGCACAAATATTTGGCCCCAGCCGGGATCGAACTTAGAAATTCAGACTTGTGCACCTCCCACAATGAAGTCAAAGTGGTGATAAGAAGCAGCTTAATTCTCATCAGTTCTTGCCTGTCGTGGTACTTTTTGGTTATAGTTTTTGGGGTGTTTTTCGTCACGTCACCTTTATGCATTGTGTTCATTACCAATCCGGCCATGTTGCATATCAATCACCTCAGAAATGATCGCTCCTTCATATGATACTTTAAGTTTGGCATACTTATGCTTGAGGTAAGCAAGGCCGCGACCTTTGACTTCGTTAAGCCTACAGTACTGTAACTAAGGATCAGTAGTACCACAAGTATTTTCGCTTCCTGTCTGTCTGTTTCTGTATGTCTCTGTGACAGTGTCACGTGCACGAGCAGAAAACGTGGTCCGTCGTTATCGTGGACTGACATAGACGCAATCATGGTTTGGTTTGAAGCGGATGAGTGGTTTGCAATGTAGAAAAGGAGAGAGAGAGAGAGAGAGAGAGAGAGAGAGTGTGTGTGTGTGTGTGTGTGTGTGTGGTGAGAGAGAGAAATGATGAATGATGATGAAACTTTATTTTTCAACGGTAAAAGTTTTGACAGAAAAAAGTACATCAGTTTGCAAACTTGCCGTTGCTAATACTACAAAAGATTAGAGAAAAGCAAATAAGAAGAAGAAAAGACAAAAATGAAACAACAAAGAGAGAGAGAGAGAGAGAATTTTATTTGAAAACGGTGGAAGTTTTGGTTTTGTGACCAGTTTTCAAACTTGCCGTTTAAAGAGAGAGAGAGAGAGAGAGAGAGGGTGAGAGGGTGTCTAGTTGCTTGTGATCGCTGTGACTGCCTTTTCTTCTTTATTTTTATGTGTCCTGAAATGCCCCAGTGCCTTGAAGCACGTATTCTGTATTATTCAGTAGTTCTGATAAGTGGTTGTTCTTGTGGTTGTTTTGTTTGTTTGTTGCTGATTTTTGGTCAATCCGTACAAGAAGAAATTTGAAAAATCGCACTGTTAACACATTTTATGATTCAACTGAAAACCACACAAACTCAGTACATTACTAACAATACTTGGTCGCTATGAGAGCTTGTGATGAAATTCTGACCTGTGTCTGCATATGTTTATGTTTTATGCAGTTTACATCATTAGTGATTTACTTTGTTTTAACTGTGTGCAATGATTGTGACGTATAATTTTTTGTACCATATTTAAATTGCCGAATAACATGTCCCCATTTATGGGATAACAATAATCATAGTATCACTGAATTGAATTGAACTGAATCGAGGTCATGGTAACCTGATGTTTATTGCAAATGAAAACAATACTGAAACACTGATAACACACAACTCACACGACGCTTGTACAGATGTATGGTAGGTCACAGCAGTCAAAAATGCCAGTCTGACAGTGAACTGTATTTCTCTCTAATTAATTCCAAAAAAAAAAGGGTAATAAAATCACAAATAATAAAATATCATATTTTTCTCGTTCCGAGGTCACCAACATAAAACAAAAATCCACATTAACAGTACGTGTGTTTTGGTTTTTTTTTTAAACCACAAGTTTTACGCAAAAAGGAGCAGTATACAACAAAATGAAGAAATGGACATGTACATGGGACAGAACCTGTTAGCCACAAACCGCTGGCGGGCATGGGCGGTTCGCCAGTAAAACTGCAAATTGATTTGGGGCAAGTGTTGGCCGCTGACGAGCTCCAACTGCGAACCAAACCACGGTCCATCTGCCAAACCCAGTTTGCCCACCGGCGGGCTTTTACCCTACTCACACTTGACATGAAAAATAAACTCATCTACTGCCGGAGAGGTATTGAGCGGACTCACAAAACATGACACACGCGATCCAGCAAAAAAATACACACGTTCTGTTCCAGATAATCATATCATTGGGCAGTATCGTAAACGGTTATGACTGCAGGTTCTAGTATGAAATACATTTCTTTTCCCCTTGAGCAACGACAGAACACAGCACAATTAACGATGCAATTACTTGACTGAAACAAAAAGAAAAGAAAGCCAAATTTGCAAATCCGTCATCATTATATTACACGGATATCACACTGATGTTTATTAAAAACATTATGCGGGTTGACAAATAATAATAATAATAATGAAAAAGGTTGGGCGACAGTGTCTTGGGAATACTAATTACACTAAGTATTACTAATACTATTTCCTGTGAGTTATACAGACATATGTTACGTTGTGGTTTTTGTAGTGTAAGTTGTTAAAGGAAACACATTCTCCCACTTTCTCGGCTTCCCACAGCCTAATCTGGCCCGTGAGAAAAGCCTCGGGTAATATCAACCCGCCCTACTACATAACCACACGCACTGTTTAGTGTCAGATTTCAATTTGTTGATTAACCACACACACACACACACACACACACACACACACACACACACACACACACACACACACACATCCTTTTGTTGGCTCGTATATATTTCCTGATCTCCAGCACCAGTGAGAATGTAATTTTTTTTAAAAATGTAAGTGCTACATATGGGGCTAAATTGCAACTGCTGAAAAAAATCAATACAGCTGACAAAACAAAAACAAAACAAAACAAAAACAAAACAAAACAAAACAAAACAAAAAACCCTCAAGACAAAAGGAACAGTCTGCGAATCGCTACATGCGGTTTTGATAAATTCTAATGCGCCCCCCCCCCCCCCCCCCAAAAAAAAAAAAAAGCCAAAAACCTTTAGAATTCCATTTTTTTTTTCTTGTTTCAGTTCTTAAACATTTTGTAAGCATTACTCCAGTTTCACACAGACACAAAATCACACACAACGAAAATCGAGCATCCTTAAAATCACTGTGACGTTGTCCCTGCCGGTTACAAACATAAAATCATAAAATGGGGATCATCGACAAAATGCCAAACATTTCTAAAACCAGTGAATTTGGTTTTAACAGTTGAAAAATAGTTATTTAAATTGGCAAGCATGATCCAAGCAGACTCGTCAAACAATACAAAGTTCTCGTTACATATCGGCTTGGTAACACGTGTATACAATGTCGGTACTTGACATTCTTGACTCACAGAAAAATGGCCCAAAAAAAAAAAAAAAAAGCATCAAATAGTGGCGTCAGTTTCAAAGAGTAGTGAGTGGTATATGTAAGTTATTTTATCACTTCGTCTTGTTTAAATTAAAGCGGTTTCCAAATCGATTCCATTCGGTCTAAACGGTTTAAAACGTTGTCGAAACGCTCAGCAAAATTTAACAAAGAAAAAAAAAACTGTTCTGTTAGAAGCAATCTTTTCAGCACTTTTGTTTTTAGCGAAAACGAACATCTGAAAAATATCATGCACACGTTTCCTTTTTTAAAGAAACAAACTTAATTGTAAGTTACAGGTTGGCTGACTGGACGTATTCAATATGCACAAAGCAAAAGTACTATGCGTCTTTTATGATTTCGCGAACACATTTTCTTTTTTTGTACACTTCAGCTCAGAGGTACATAAAATCATCGAAAGCTCACATCAGAAACTCAGTACACCCATGCTAAACTTATTGCCTCAATGCACAATGTATTGACAACATTCACACAATTTCTCGCTTCATCCACGCAAAAAGGGAAGCGAAATTAATGTGACTTTTTTCAGGAGACTTGATTCGGTTTCAGGTCGGTATACTAGCTGGGAATGTTGTATAATATACTATAATACATATAGTATATTGTACGGACATTTGTACCATAATATACTGTACAGAATCTCGCGAGATTTCTGCGCAACACGTTTATCTGAGCAGAACAGGCGAGTTCATCTACTACCAGAAATACGCACGTGTCAACAAGCACGGGAGAAAAAAAAATCATGATATTTATCAGAAAACGGCAGGCTAACTATACGTTGAACATCACATTTCATTTTGTAATACGGCAACAAGATAGCTTGCTGCAATGTCCAGTAAGTGTTTGGTTGGGATGTTTGCTTGTTTGTTCATTGTAATCCTGCTCTCTCTCTCTCTCTCTCTCTCTCTCTCTCTCTCTCTCTCACACACACACACACACACACACACACACACACACACACACACACACAGAGGTTACCTTGCACAAGAATACTATCTAGTACATGTATAATCATAAGACTCGTCATTTAAAGCGAATGACTGTTGGTGTGGTTGTTCCGTCGGGCAGTTTACAAACAACACAGATATTAATAATTATACTTACAGGAAGCGTCGGGCAGAGAGAGAGAGAGGGGGGGGGGGGGGGCATCAAAATTGCCCAGACACACTGCACAAATTTGCTGGCAAAATATCGCCCAGCTACATTGAACAAATCTTCTATCATTCAAAGAAATACAAACAAACATGTTACCCTTTCTGTGTCTGATTCATGAACAGAACCGGGAGGGGAGGGGGGGGGGAGAGAGAAGGGGGGCGGAGGGTGACACTTGACACTTACACAAAGCACAACACGCATAATGCTAGGGAAGGAGGGGGAGAGAGGGAGGGGGTATCCTTCCCTCCCCGGCAACAGGCCCAGACAATGACGTCGTGCTGACACTAAACAAAACATGCATTGAACACGAATAATCTATTAGTATGTACAACACACAATGCAGGTCTTGTGTCTGCTTCTCCAGGGAGCAGCATGCAAGACCGTACCCGTTTCAGAACGAATTCTCGTCTTCAGTTTCAAGCAAAAAATCTACAACGTTCATGACATGCGCGTGTGATCAGGAATCTTTAGTCGAGTGTGTAAGCGATACTAATTTGCACAGGTCTGCGCTGACTGATTTATAAACTGATTTAATTAAGTATCCTGACATGCGTCCATAATGTTCTCACACTGCACCGTCACATAATTTTGTTACCGATACTTACTGGCATTGATTTGTGCATGTTAGTTTTCAGGAAGGTTTCCTTTCCTATCAGTAAACTCCCAACCTACCCCCCTCCCCTTCCCCTTCTCATCATGCTTAAAATTTCCAAGAGGCCAAAACATACAAGCTTTAGCTCTGTTGTTTATGACGACAGCAACCACTACAACAACAACAAAATAATACGAAACAATACACTCATGTGTATCACCTTTAAACAAAACGTCAATGAAGTTCTCGTTCCTGTTGAATGCTGCAGTTTCAAAGGCCTTAGGGAAAACGCAATGAAGTGGTATTTAAAGCTAGCTCACTGATATGATTCGAACTATGATAGTGTTTAAGCGGAATAAAGCGCGATGTAACACGGTCACCTGTGATATGACATACTGTAGATGCTGTGTTCGCAAGATTGTCTACGCCATGTAAAAAAAAATCAACATGAATAAGAAAAATACGGCAAACTGAGGGATGCGATGTTAAATATAAAGCGACCGCAGTGTATATCTGGAGCTAACACATTCATCTGCACATTGTATGCAAGCTTGATTCCAAACAATGCCCCTATTTTCGCTGAAAATGTCAATCCTATGGCGGCCAACCTATTTTATTGGCGACGGGCTCTTTCTCTGACCAACCAGAGACCACCATTCATCTGGTCACTGGGGCAAATGTCTCCTGAAATCTGATAGGCTATTTTATGGCCAAGGGGACAGAATCCATGATTTCTTGTAAAACTACACCCAAGTGACTCGCCTTAATTTCGCACCATCAGCTTGACACTCCATGTGTGGTCCGGCTCGGGTAGAATACTACAGAGCGATCCATGCCAAGTGTGGTCCTCGGCTAGAATACTACAGAGCGATCCATGCCATGTGTGGTCCTCGGCTAGAATACTACAGAGCGATCCATGCCAAGTGTGGTCCTCGGGTAGAATACTACAGAACGATCCATGCCAAGTGTTAACTGCGGTCAGATGAAGATATTGTCCTTATAATTAAATGACTCTACACTTCTGTTTCTCACGACCCTAACCACTACAACTATTTTGCCAACGGTTGAAGTGAAATCTCTGTAGAACATTTCTTGGTAATATTGTCTTCCCTAAAATACTTTAAATACTTTGAGATAGCACACGAACCGATTTCTAGTGCAGAAAAAAAACCGTCTTATTTTCCTGCGATGCTATATTAAAAGCTGTTGCAGCTTCATTTCTTGTGATAGCGGTAAGTGTGTGATAAACTAATAGACAAGTATTTCCGCTTTTACGCAGAGAACATGCGTTGCAAAACAAAACATCAAAAATCACTCTCTTGCTACAAAAATTTAAAGCTGGTGCACGTACAATTCTCAGGTGTATGGAGAATGAATGATTAAACAATTCTCGTTTTATAGAGGAGGCAGTAAGAACGATGTCTACATAATTAACTCATGCAGTACTCTGTCCTGTAATGCAGCCCAAACGACTGAAGCACAGTGTCAACACTACACCCATCACAGGTTAAAACGTGTCCTGCCTTACAGCGGACTGACGAAACGGTGTGACAAAAGTCGCTCTACGATTCACACAAAGGTAGGTCAGTTACTGAGGAAATTTCAAACACACATTTCCAAAATTGATTCCATGAACAAATATCAACACAGACTATACATGCAGAAGTGTCTTGTCGTAACACAAAACTTGTATCTATTGATCAGGAAACACTGGATCACTCTTTGTATTCTTGAAATCGCGTACAGGAACAATCAGAGAACACGTGATAGAGTTACTGTACTGAGTCGTTCAGACCCTGTTAAACGGCTACAGAAGCATTGCAGACTGAATTTCCATGGTTCGAACAAGATAATAGTTGTCTCTAGTCTTTCAGTCACCAGTCCCAGTTCACAGGTTGTCACTAGTTTCACTACATGCTAAGTATTTGTTTGGGTGAAACAGCTACATTAGGTTCTCGTTAATCGAACAACGCCTGCCACTTGAAGGGGGAAAAAGCTGTTGTTTCCCGTGTGACCTTCACCGTCCTCTCCATGACCTTGCCCTGTAAAGAACTGTGTCAGCAAGTTAATGAGTCGTCTGACTTTAATGTTCAGAGCTCCGTCTTAGATCGACCTAACTTTTCCCTCGTCACAGAGAAACAGTTCAGTTGGTGTAAGTTAATCACTCAGTCACCATGGTAACCAGTACATCACCCTAACCAGTAATCCATCCCAAAGAGTCTTCACACTGCAGTCATCCCTCGATAGACCATTATCATATATGTAACAGAATGTTCAGTTCACGCAAGGTACTGAGCCGACTACTGAGGGCGTCAGTGAGTCATCAATACAAACTGCTCATTAAGAAGGATCACTGCTGTCTCAGCGGCATCCATCTTCTCTTCTCGTTCGGCCAATACAGACTAGAGCAGTCCCTGTAGACGTCTGAGTCATCTACTTGGCAGGTCCAGTAGTGGAACTCCTTGTTGCCAGAGTACGAGTCGCTGTAGTCAGTCACGTGAACTTCCTTCAGCGTCACGGCCCAAGCTAAAGAGAGGAATTCTGCACTAAACTCAGCAAATCAGTCACCTCACTCGAACACTTGTCCACTCCGTCCGATTTCTTCAGCAGGCATCAACATGAGTGTGCTGTACCGCCCACCGAGTTACCGACAGCTACTCAGCAATTCAGCGAGTCATTCAGCTCGAGTGCTCATTGCCCAAGTAACTGCTATCGTTCTTGCAACCATCGTCTTCCTTCTACAAACCTTTTCCTTCAAAGGTCTTTTCTCCGGATCATCACGACGAATGGAATAATTATTGAACCTTCAGTAAGTATTCAGGTTTCGAGGCATGTTGAACTTCTCAGCAAACCGACTAGCCATTTAACTCGAATGTGTGTTACCCAAGTCACGTGACACCATGTCCTCCTTCTCCAAACCGTTTCCTTCAAAACATCTTCCTCCAAAGCATCACCACTCAAGAAAGATTTAGCCATCCAGCCATCTACAACTATCCAGTAAACCAACGAGTCATTTAACTCGAATGTTTATTGTCAGAGTCACTGTTATCACTTATGTGACCCCCGTCCTCTCTCTCTCTCCAAAAAGCCTTTCTTCGAAACATCAGTGGAATATTCAGCCTTCTGAGTCACCTACAGATGCTCAGCAAACCTACGAGTAACTGAACTCGAGTGCTCGCTGGCCGAGTCACACTTCTCACTCAGTTGACTTCCGGCTTCCTCAGTCCTTCGCACTGAATGTTTCTCCAAAAGTTTTTCTTTCAGCGTTTTTCTCTCCAGGAACCATCTACAAAACGTTTCTTCCCCCGAAACCGTCTTCAAACGTTCTCCTCCAAACGTCTTTCTCCGAACGTTCTTCTCCAAGTCATTGCCATGAGTGAAATATTCAGACAACTACCCAGCAACCCGACGAATCGTTTAACTCGAATGCTCGTTGCCCGAATCACTATTATCACTCATATGACCCCCGTCCTCTTTCTTCAAAGCTTTGCCGCCGCACGTGTTGTTCAGTTCCTGGATGGCCAGCTTCTCCTTCTTCAGCTTCATCCTCCGGTTCTGGAACCAGATCTTGATCTGGCGCTCCGTCAGGCACAGCGCATGCGCGATCTCGATCCGCCGCTTCCGGGTCAGGTAGTGGTTGAATTGGAACTCCTTTTCAAGTTCCAGCGTCTGGTACCGGCTGTACGTCTGTCGCCCGCGCCGTCTCTGAGCAGAGTTGGGACCTGGAACCAAAGGAGATGATGTGTTATTATCGTTGTTTCTGTTGTTAAAGATACATTTAGCGCTATGAGTTGCTTTCCTGTGTGATTAAGCGCTAAACAAGTACTATTCATTATTATTATTATTATTATTATTATTACATCCTGCGGGTCTTTTAAAGGTCTGCAATCTCAGCAAAAAGCCGCAAACATTGCGGGGTTTTTTGGGTTTTGTTTTTTTAAACTGCGACTCCTTCGACTGTGCATAACCTAGGCAACTCCGTCACAGTTGCAGCGTTTTCAGCGCTTCGGGGACCCTTATAAAACCAGAGCACGAGTTTGCCGTGACATTATTTGGCTTTTGGTCAGTGAGCGAGACACACCGCTACAGTGTCTAGCGGGTGTTGAGTGCTGCACGATCTTTCTCGCTCAGTGTCAAAACGCAAACTGAGCTTTGAATCAGGCTGCCCTTGGCCTTTTATTGGGGTTTCAGGGACGCTGATAGCTCTGCAACTGTGACAGAGTTGACTGTGCTTGCACGGTCGACTCTGTAGCATTTTTTCACACTTCGGAAAGCTTTTTGTTGGGAGCTTAGATCTTTAAGCTCACAGGCCAACCTAAGGTTACAGCGGTGACAAGAACATGACACCATGTAGATGTGTGCAAAATATAAACCACTTAGGGGATGTATATGTATTTTGCTGCCGTTCCTTAGGTGTGTAACAGTCACTCATATTTGTGTATATTGTTGTGCTTTTTGTCATCTGTGTACTGTCAATGATACCTGTCTTTTTTTTTGTTATGATGTACGGCGCTTAGAACCTGTGTAATTTACATGTATAGGCGCCTTATAAGTCTTCTTTACTATTATTATTATTATTATGTCGTTGCTAAGATATAAGCCAAAGTGAGCCGAAACGCGTTGCCGCCCACTTCACTTGCAAGTGAAGTGGCGCGTTTGTATGAAACAGACTATAGCTACAGCCAAATGGCCGCCTCAGTGCAACTCGCACGTGGCTGCTGGCGACATTACAAGTTTACAATGCTCTAATGAACACTGTGGGAGGACAACTGACGCAGCATCTGTGCAAAACGCATTTTTAATACGGTGAGAGGTGCTCGTCCTGCCAGCTGCCATTTTAATAACAATAATAATAATAATAATAATAATCGGTATTACATACGTATTGTATCCACTTGTTTTGCTCAAAGCGCCACGAACATGAATCACATGCATTCCCTCACACATAGGACATCAATGCACTACAGTCACGTGGTGCAAAGGGACACCTCAGCTATTTACGCCATGGGAAGTTAGAATTGCATTCACTTCTTAATTTTTGTTGGGTGAGCACTTCCACAGCACAGGGGGGGGGGGGGGGGGGGAGGGGGGAGCCGGAGGACCAAGAGACAACCCTCGACGATCAGTCCGAATGGAAAAGCCACATACTAGAGGGAACAATTCGATGCTCCTTTTAGGGATCTATATATACATAATGGATATGTTTGAGAAACTAACCATCATAGTATCCAGCAAAATAAGTAAATGAGGAATAACACAGAGAAAATCATAAAACACAAACAACAAAATAAGAGAAACACAAACACACAAACAAACAAAACAATAGTACAAAATTAATCGTCAAATGCGACTTATCTACGTCGGTTTCAGACCTAAGTGTCAAGGCTAGATCTCACATTCGGTTCGACAAACACACCACGAAAAGCAAACAAACCAAAAAACATACAAAATTTATGACGAATCAAACAAAGACAGGCTGTTGTCGCTTAACGCTTTGCAGTCAATAAAAAGCGTTCATCGCCAACAACAAAACACAGGAATAGCAAGACAATGGGTGTTGAATACCTCACAGTCAGTAAACGGCCATTAGTTCACACCAGGCAGACATCACACCACCACACACCCCACACCCCACACGGCAGCATCGAGTAACGCTGGCAATTTAACGACACGAAAAGACGCGTCCTTTTTGTCAGACAGTATAGCAGGAGACGAGTGTCAGAGCCCTGCACAAGCGGGGGTTAAATGAAGAAATCGGTTGACAGGATTACTTGGGTGTTAGAGGTGTCCCCCGCGGGTGCGCGCCCGGGGCCGAGCCACAATCTGATCCAGGTTTTTAATCCCTCTTGCATCATGGCGGCGGTTTATGTCTTTTTATGGCCCCATCTTTACGTGTCCGTGTCAAAGCGTTTTGTGCGTTTGAGAACCGGTAAGGTGAGCTGGCTTTCGGATCTCGATTTCTCGGTTGTTCCGTGTCGGAGATGTGATTTACTGTGTGCAATGTGAAGCTGGCCGGCTGTACTATTGTTTCTGACATATCAAATGGGACAAAGCAGTAGTCAAACACCTTTTTCGTGCATTTTAGGTGAAAAGGCGAACAGTTGAGGTACTAGGTAGGGAGCTTGTTTGGTAGGTTTGCATTTGAAGTCATCGAATGTTGCGAAAGTGCTGAAACGCAAAGTGGTGTAAAACGGAATATGTTGTAAAACGTAAAGTGATGTAAAACGCTTGGTTTTTTTTTCCCCTGCATGCAGATCTGATGAGCGGGATTGGGGTAGTAGGGTGGTGGCGCTGGGTGGTCGTTGTTGCCAAAGTGTTGTACAACGCAAAATTTAGTAAAACGTAAAGTTGGGGGGGGGGGGGTCGGGATTCGAACCCGCGACCAACGCTTTAACAGCTAGACCACTTCGGCTACCCAAGCATCAAGGTAGGCCTCTTAAAGTCGCAGCCCATGCTTAGAAGACGCTACACGAGGTGGAGAAATTATGACACGGCTACAACGCGGACAAATGTCACCACGTTTGCCAGTCACACGAAACAGTCGGGCCGTGACGAATGTCCATTTCTCGCTACATAATGGTCATTGCCGCGTGGACTCGCGACACGCACCACGTACTCAGCGTCGCCTGTGACCAAGGGAGACCATAAATCCATCCCCAGACAGACAGAGTAAAGGCCCCTGGTTTACTCGGACAAACTGTTGAATATTCGCTGGCCGACAAAGGGTCGGAATGCCAATAAATTATGAAATCAAAGTGCAGACTGTAGAAGGTGCTAATAAATTATGAAACCCGCTTCTGTGTGGACGATCTGGAGGGGAAGGGGGGAGATGACTCGTGCTGAGAGAGGTGAAATTGTCGCGAGTGCTGATGCTGTTTTCATTGTAGGAGAGCGACAGGAAGGGGCCTCAACCCAAACTCAAACAATTACCTGTTGAGTCTTCTTTATTTCTCCACAGGTTCACGCTGTTTTGGATTTCGATTGTAATATATTGCCAATCTGGCACAGAGAGAGAGAGCGAGAGAGAGAGAGAGCCAACCGGAAGCCACTTTCAGCCCAGCATACAACAGCCTGTTGCTTGATACATAGTTCAGAGACACCTTCAGACTAAAATGAAAAGTCAGTCCCAAAAATGACTCAATTTTAGTTTTGAAATATATTCGTAATTTTCTTGAATACGTCGCAACGTTAACTAAACGGTGTATGTGTCCGAACAGACTATTGCATCGATTGTAAACCTGTGTTAAAGATTCGCAAGTGGCAAATATTTGTATTTCAGGACTTCTAATATTTATTTTAAAATATATACCTCAAAAAACAACACCGTCCTTCGACTTTAAAATACTTCTGTCTGTCTCATGCCAGCGTCTGTACCGATTTTTGTAAATGAAAATCGTCTAATGAAGTACCGGGGGAATTGTACCAGTCACAACAGACCAGACACAGGAAGAGGGGATGCAGAAAAAAAACAAGATTGGGTTCGCTTTTAAATTAACCACTGTTCCACCGCGGCACCCACAGACACCAAGCAACAACGACCACACAGCGCCACCACCATCTGTCCGGAAGTGCCGCCATTTTGCACGTGGCAGAAATCCCGCAGAGACTGTCTGTGTGGTTTATGAGGGAGGATCTTATGTCTGTTGATGACGCAGAGACCTTGGGACCGCCAAGGTACATCACAGTGTTGCTGAACAACTTCATGGTTAGGATACTGGGTTTTATCAATAGCCCAACTGGGTTTGTTGATGCTGGTTGTTTTGTTGTTTGTTTTGTATTGTTGTGCTGCCCCAACTCTTCTGCCAGCTTCGGCGGTATTCTTCACAGGGCATGTGATAACCCGACTGTGAAAAAGGTGTGTAGCGGGTGGGTATTTGGGGGAAGTTAACGTCCTTTCCACCGCATACGGGTGATATCAAAGACGGGGGCAAAAAGACTGCCAGTTTTATAACAGCAGCCGGAACATGGCTGAATGATTTTAAATGACATTTAAGGTCAAAGCTAAAGAAGTGCATACCGTATGTATAAAGCGCTACGGTTATCTCAGAAAGAAAAAAAAATACACGATACACTGGTCTAGCTCAGCAGTAAGTCTCTCTCTCTCTCTCTCTCTCTCTCTCTCTCTCTCAAACACACACACACACACACCACACACACACACACACACACACACACACACACACACACTTTCATCTATGCTATGGTCGATCAATTTGGGAACATCTGTCACAACCGCTGGAGAACTGACTATGAGGTCGACATAAGGAAAGTGGGCGAAGTAAACACATCGATCTTTCCTTATCTAAACGTTTATATTTCAGCCGGTGGGGGAGGGGGGGGGGGCACTTAGCAGAAGGGGGGGGGCGCTGGGGGGGGGGGGGTTATTTGCATTAACATTAGGTACATCTGTCCTAAGACACAACATTCCACGTCATTCAGCATGACTTGTCTAAGGCGCAGATGGCAGCGAATCATAAATACCTGTTGACTGGCATTTGTGTGGCTTATTATGGTTGTCATAAAAATATAAACACGTGTGTAAGACTGTTACGTCATAATTCTGCGCGACATTCATTTTTCTCGTACTTGTACGCTCTAGCAAAGTTTACATCTTTCTGACTGAATCTGTGTTTCAATTTGTCATGTTTCATTACTTCCGCAATGCCTGGTATTTCTATCTGTGTGTGTGTGTGTGTGTGTGTGTGTGTGTGTGTGTGTGTGTGTGTGTGTGTGTGTGTGCATCCAATGAATGGCTCTCTGTGTGTGTGTGTGTGTGTGTGTGTGTGTGTGTGTGTGTGTGTGTGAGAGAGAGAGAGAGAGAGAGAGAGAGGGTGGGTGGCTGTTTGGGAGTTTAACGTCCATTTCCACCACATAGGGTGATATCAAAGACGGGGCAACGATGAAAAGGCCAGCACAAATATTTGGCCTCAGCTGGGATCGAACTCACGACCCGAGCATTAGAAGTCCAACGCTCTACCATTCGACCACCCCGGCTCCCCGAGAGAGAGAGAGAGATGAGAGAGAGAGAGAGAGAGAGAGAGAAGAGAACGAATGAACGAACGAACGAACGAACGAACGATTCTTTATTTTACAACAGTAAAAAAGGTGTTGGTCGTCAGATCAATTTTCAACCTTGCCGTTGCTAATACTACACAAGAAATGTTAAAAAAAAAGAAAGAAGAGAGTGCTCGAGCACCCACCAAAATGATACATTCAGATTTACACCGCCACCTTACGTAGCTTCCGGTCGTGAAGATGTTCGCACGTCCCAGTCCTACCACCGAATGTCTCCCGGACAATTTATTAACCAGCAGAGCAGAAGCAAAATAACAACACTGCTAGCTGAACTCATATTTCATATACATCGTCCACCAAGCCTTATTCAAGCCAACGGCACCGACTCAGGTGTGAAGAGCAGACAACTTCGAGGGCCATAAAGCACACCTGGTTAATCTCCCGTACATTCCCGTATCATAAGGGAGGTCACCCACTCCCATTTGTAACAGCGCCGAAAACAAATGTTCACTCGAGTGTGAAGAATGTGCAGGGATCCAGATTAAGACAAGAGTCGTGTTGTTCTGCGTGTCTGTTTTGAAATTTATTGCCCGTTTGAGAGAGAGAGAGAGAGAGAGAGGGAGAGAGAGAGAGAGAGGAGAGAGAGAGAGAGAGAGAGAGAGAGGTGTTAAGAAAAACACCTCTATACGCCTGAAAATACACTTACTCGTGTAT
Source organism: Batillaria attramentaria (assembly GCA_018292915.2). Lineage (NCBI taxonomy): Eukaryota > Metazoa > Mollusca > Gastropoda > Batillariidae > Batillaria > Batillaria attramentaria. The sequence goes on along the minus strand of JACVVK020000557.1, from coordinate 316,134 downwards.
GTGTTTCTAGTCAGTTTCATAACGGGCCTTATAAACTCTCAGTGCAGAGGAGTCACTGGAAAGACACTGCGAGTATATATAGCTTGAATCTAGTGTATTTACGAAACGTTGATTGGATATGCATCACATCTCACATCTACATAATCCGATTAGTCAAATGAACACACTGTCGTCTGATACAGGCAGCTAGGTTGAAGGCGGGGGGAGGGCACACCAGAGAAACTGGAAATATTGGTCTACGATTGAGGGGTTTTGTTGTTGTTGTTGTTGTTGTTGTTGTGTTGTGTTTGTTTATTTTTGCAGGCCGGCATTTCTGAACGATAGGCCACTGTCTGTTGTCCGGCAGGCCTGAGCCAACATATACGCAGAGAGAGAGAGAGGAGAGAGAGAGAGATGAAGACACGTTCGCAGATCGTCCCAGATCAACTTCCTGGATGGGGGGCTGTCTATCCGTCTTTTGGCATGGGCAGGCGTGGGGGGAAGCTCCGTCAAACCCAAAATACACCACATCACCTTTTCTCAACTGACGTTCTGACTTTTCAACGCCGGAAAACTGCCACACCTCATGGACACAAAATACGTCAAAACCAGAATAAACTTCCCCAACCATCCTCTTCATCATTTACACTTGCCTTCTTGACTTCTTGAAAATGCCCCCCCCCCCCCCCAACCCGCCGCGCTGCCACGCGAAACCTGCCAGAACCTAAGGCAACTCCTAGCCCCATCTCTGGGTTCCTGTGGCAGGCTTAATCCATGTTAAGCCTTAATGGGTCCCCTGGGCCCGGGGGCTGTGACGTTGAGCCGCCAATGGCAGGGCGAGGGATGTGTAGGGTTAGGTTTTACGAGCAGCGCAGGTGTGCCGGACATGATGGCATCTCTTACACTGCTGATCTGTCCCTGGATAGTTCGAGTGACTGTGGTTTCTGGCCGTGGTCAGGTGGATTTCTTGTAGCCGCCGGATGGGGAGGAGGAGTGTCTTGGTGGGTGGTTAGTGAGTTTAACGCCGAGCTAGCAAGAAGACTGGTATCTTTGTCATCGCTTCTCAATGAACGTCGAACTGGGAACAGAAGAGCAGTGCTAATCTCTCCCTGGACAGTCCGACTGATTTGTTTTTAAAACTTCATTGTCCCTTTCGGGAAATTCGGGCTGCTTCCTCCGGAGAAAGCGTGTCGCCGCGGTGCAGTGCCACCCAGCCCAATCTGCCTATCCTATTTATTTTTTTTTAATTACTGGGGGAAAGAAAGCCAGTGAACCCGTCGTGCTAGCGGGCATTTTTTGGTTTTGTTTATTGTTTTGTTTGGTGTGTGTGTGTGTGTGTGTGGTGTGTGTGTTGTGTGTGTGTGTGTGTGTGTGTGTGTGTGTGTTGGGGGGGGGAGGGGGGTCGCGTAGAGAGAGAGAGAGAGAGAGAGAGAGAGAGAGAGAGAGAATGGCTAATGCGGACAGCAAGTTCACACGAGACGTTTCCAAAATGTATCATCCTCAGTAACGGTGACGTCTTGCCGTTGCTATGCTGAACATAATGTATACATCCCCTTGTCACCCGTATAACTCATCCCCAGGATTATGTGATATTGACGATATGATAATCAGTACAGGTGGTTGAATATACTCTATGGTTCCCTAGAGAGCGACGGTGTCGTGATAACGCAAACCACAGGTGCTAAGCAAAATGGACGGGGCGTTTTTCCAGTGCTATACTGACCATGACGAGCGCTCTCAGTTATGGGGGAGCCGGGATAGTCGAACGGGGTGAGCGCGTCGGATTTAGCCGCTGCGCTACTGAACGGCCGTCACCAATGTCATGGCGATGAAGCGTGGGTTCGAGCCCAGGTAGAGCTTGTGATAATGTGATACCGGTTTTTCCTGGCTGCCGGGCTGCTCATCGGGGGTTTCTCTCCGGGTTATCCGACTTTCCTCCCCCAGCAAATTGTAAAGAAACAGTTATAGGATAGGTGTTGGGTGGCGCTGCACCGCGGCGACGCGCTTCCTGCGTGGGAGGCAGCCCGAATTTCCCGAAAGGGATAATAAAGTAGTAAAAAAAAAATTAAAAAAGTAGAGTGTTGGACTTTCAATGCTCGGGTCGTGAGGTCGAATCCCGGTTGGGGCCAAACATTTGTGCTGGCCTTTCTTTTTTCTCGTTGCCCCGTCTTTTGACATCACCCATACGTGGTGGAAAAAGGACGTTAAACTCCCAAACACCCACCCCCGCTCTCGGTTATAGCAGTGGCACCGTGTTTTTCTCTTTTTGAATCTGAGTAACACTGGTAAAAACGCCTTGGATTTAGTTTGATCGGTTTCAAAAGGGTTGTTTATTAAACTCGAGGTTTATTAAAGGTTGTTTATTAGAAGTCGAGGTTAATTTAACCCACGGCTACGGGCCTAACCCAGACTAGGACAAGAGAAACCCAAAAGCAAAATTAAGTACAAAACGGAGCGAAGAACGGAGGAAAAAAATCCTTATATAACGGCTTAGGCACCTTGCTGGAATGGGCCCGCTTCTTGATTTAAAACAAAAAATAACAGAAAATTTAACCCTAGAGCTAGTTTAGTTCGAGGTTAGACTCTAACCCGGGGCTAAACTCCCTAACTTCGACTATTACATACGGGCGCAGAAAACGATTTTTGCTAACACGTTGCTACAATGTGCACACTAACGGTTTTAACTAACAGCAATCGTCGGCGAAGTTTTTACATCGAAGTAGCACTGGAAAAACGCAGGTCTATTTTGCTGAATGCCCGTGGAGACGATAAGACTGTTTTGCACGGAGTTCAAAATTGGAATGCGAACTACAGATGAAGCCAGTTCACGATTTCGACGGTGATTTTCAAACTTTTCTTTATCAACTGTCCGACAGGCAACACTAAGAATGGAAATGGTTCCATCTGGAGAGAAGAGGATTTTTTTTAAGGGGTGTGTGTGTTGAGATGGGGAGGGTGTGTGTGTGGGGGGGGGGGGAGGGTAAGGTTTAAGAGGGGGTGGAGAAGAGGACTGAACTTGAAAATGCCAACCAGTGTTTCAGTTAAACTGTTTAAGGGTTGAAGAACACTAATGCATGACTCAGCTTTGCATAGCTCCAATACGTTTAAAAGAGATTGAAGGGTCGCCCTAATTAAGGCTAAAAATGTATCTTCCTTGCGTTGAAAATAAAAAAGGTCTGAATCTAAGAGGGTGTGTATGTGTTGGGGGTGGGACTCGAAGGAGTAGTGGAAAATGTGTGTGTGTGTGTGGGGGGGGGGGGCGGAGGGGGCTTTGCCTCTCTCTCTCCCTCTCTCTCTCTCTCTCTCTCTCACACACACACACACACACACACACACACACGCGCGCGCGCGCGCCTCTCTCTTACCTGTCTGCAGCGGCTAAATATACCCGCATCATCTTCACCCCCCTTCCCTACTACGCCCATCACTTACCAGATCCCCCACCCCCTGCCCCCAGCTTCCGACCCCTTCCCCATCTCTTGCCTCCCACCCCTATCTTTCCTAGCCTAACCAGCTCTTGGTTTTAGAAGACAGGCAAGCCATTACGATCAGGCAGAAGCTAATTCTAGTGTAAGGCGAATTTATTTGCCGGTAGTCGTCTGCGATGTTACGGAGAGACGAGGGTGAACAAAAAGGGGAGCTATTAATTCAGGCAGCTCCAGGAAACCTAACCCAGGAAATGTTAATGTAAATCGGGTTCTTGTTTCTTGCGTGCATCACGAACCATGTTTCCTATAAACCCCCTACCACTACCACCACCTCCCTTCCCTCTTCCGAACTCGTCTCCCTCCTTCCCCTGTCTTGATTCAGTTTCTTGTGAGAAAGGTTTTAAGCTACCTGTTGTCTCTGACACTAGCCGACCGACCGACCAGCTCTCTCTCTCTCTCTCGTGCTGCAATGTCCAGTAAGTGTTTGGTTGGGATCCTTGCTTGTTTGTTAATTGTTTGTTAACCGACCACCTCTCTCTCTCTCTCTCTCTCTCACACACACACACACACACACACACACACACACCGGTACACACACCTGACCACTTCTGATCTTCATAGGCGCAGGCCATCCCTCATGCTTGCCCGTTCAAGCCCCTTGCAGACATTCATCCCCAACTGACATTATGCACAGATATGCCTATTTGCCGTTGCACAATTCGTATTCCTCTCACTCATATGGCATACACATTTCTGAACGAACAAACTCCGTTCACTGTAACACATGAATGCGCAGTATTACACGCATTCCAAAGCTATGCAGGAACTGCTGTTTTGCACGCATGAAGGAAATCTTGTCTATGTCGCGCGATTGTGAGTTGATTTATATCATGTATCTCAGGCCTGCACTGTACCGGAAGACCTTCATATGATTAATACAAGATGGCGGAGAGTTGCACTTAATCGCTAGTTCACAGCTTGACCTGTTTCGGGAGGGACAGATAGTTTGTGCAAAACAGGTGATGTCACGGTGTTAAAGATCTAAGCTCCCAACAAAAAGCTTTCCGAAGTGTGAAAATTTTTGTTACAGAGTCGACCGTGCAAGCACAGTCAACTCTGTCACAGTTGCAGAGTTTGGAGCGTCCCTGAAACCCCAATGAAAGCCAAGGGCTGCCTGATTTCACAGCTCAGTTTGCGTTTCGACACTGAGCGAGAAAGATCGTGCAGCACTCAACATCCGCTAGACACTGTAGCGATGTGTCTCGCTCACTGACCAAGAGCCAAATAATGTCACGGCAAACTCGTGCTCTGGTTTTATAAGGGTCCCCGAAGCGCTGAAAACTCTGCAGCTGTGACAGAGTTGCCTGGATTATGCACAGTCGAAGGAGTCGCAATGTTTGCGGCTTTTTGCTGAGATTGCAGACCTTTAAAGTCTCGTATACCGTCACAGTGAAGAATGGGTTCGACCACAAGTTGAGCAGTGATATGTACAACCAGTTTGTTTATAATTTCCTGGCTCCGGGAAGCTCATGAGGGGTTACTCTCCGGGTCTTCCGGCTTTCCTCTCCCGGATAATTAAAGAAAAAATGGTCACGTGCGTTGAGTGGCGCTGCACAGCGGCGAGGCGCTTCCTCCGCGGGAAGCAACCCGAATTTCCCGAAAGGGACAGTGAAGTGAAGGGTGGGTGGGTGTTTGGGGGTTTAACGTCCTTTACCACCACATACGGGTGATATCAAAGACGGGGCAACGAGGAAATATCCTGCACGTTTTTGTTGTTGGTTTTTTTTGTTTTTGTTTTTTTTTTGGTTGTTGTTGTTGGTTTTTTTTTTTTTTTTGGGGCGGGGGGTTGTGTTGTTGTTGTGGTTTTGTTTTTGTTTTTGTTTTTGTTTTCCTTCCCCCCACGTGGGATTCGAACACGAGGTTCTATCTTTCGGTTATCCCGGTTCCCCCAAGTAAAGTAGTACTGGTAACAACAACAAACAACAACAACAAAACTTAGGCACACAAACACTATCACGCACTCTCTTTACTCTCGAGTCAGGGAACGGCAGGCCGAGAGAGAGAGAGAGAGAGAGAGAGAGATGCGAAACTGGCAATAGAGAAGGAAGAAAATGGAACTTTTAATGGAACCCGAGGAAGCAGCAAGAACGTAATTACAACGTAACCACGTCAGTTGATGCTCCGCGATCAATATAACCACGAGCGAGCAAGGTCTAATCTAGCCACTCGCTAGCTGTTCGCTTCTTTCGTTTTCTTTTCGTTTCTTTTCTATTCCTGCAGATGATCCCACGCAAACATGCATCGTGCAACATCACGTAAGAATTGCAGGTTTGTAATTCGGTCGTTCCAAACATGATATAATAAAAAAAATAAATAAAAAGTAATGTATGTTTTAAGCGCAGCGAGTCCTTCTGTATATGGAGAGCGGTGTGCTACAAAAACATTGTTATTATTATTATTAATTATTATTATTATTATTACTGGCTTCCTTGTAGGCGTTTGATAATCCTCTCTTATCAGTTTTCAGCATGTATCATTCTTTTAACCTTTTTTTTTTTTTTTTTGAGGATTGATTTTACCTGAATGTGACACTGACTTCCTGGATGATGCACCTGCAATTTACCAGTCGTGATTGTATGTGCGTATCTAATCATTATAATTCATATCCATACTCCTGGCTAAGAGGTTTGTTTTTCTTTGAATAAGTGCATGGGTAAACATAGAGAGAGGACTCTGTAAACCGACAGACAAAAACAAACAAAAGGTCGCTGATATATTGTGCACATCCGGAAGCGGGCCACACGTTTTTTTTGTTGTTTTTTTTTTTTTTTTTTTTTTTTGGTCGCCTCAAATTAGTTTCTCTTTTACATCAATGCATGATTTTTGCAAGTCCTCGTTGCCAGTGCAAGCAAACTCTACGACGAGGGTTAATGACGGGCTATCGTCTATCCAGTCAGTTTTAGGAAACCAGAAAAGATATCATTTAAAGCCTCTATGTTCCAAACGCCGCTAAGATGGAATACTGCCGCTTTCGATGGTTAAAAGTTGTTTTCCAGACAGAAGGATGTTTCGTTTGACCATCACGGCCGTTTTCGTGATTGTGGCTTCTGGTAGTAAAAAAAAGACGACTTTCTTTGTCTGCGGTCCGTTCCTGAACAGACTGGGACTCGATAAATCTTCTAAAAATAACAAACCAATCAGGGTCGTCTAGCTGGTCCTCATTCCGCCACCCAAAAACGCTGTCCCATTATTTTTTTTTTGCAGTTTTATCGTGTTCCAGCATGCGGTATGCATGTAAGCAAATATGTTCATGTCTATATGTCTGTACGTACGTGTATGTATGTAAGTATGTATGTGTGTAATTTTTTAAAAAAGTATGCACAAAAGTGATCTTTGTCAACTCAAAAACACAATGTTAATACCAATGACTGAAATCATGAAAACAAACAAACAACCCGTTGTGTGTTCAGTACGCCGAATACTTCTAGAGCAACATATATGCCGATCAGAGTCACAAGTATAGTTCCAGGTGGTAGACTGTGACCCAGGTGACTGACTCTGATACACAGATTAAGTACAGTCAATAAAATGTTTGTTTCTCCCCACGATGTTGTATGCTTGTCATGCGTATTGAGACTCGAATATTGTGGCGTTTGTCTGTGTAAACATGCACTCGGTGTGCAGAAAGTCAACGCTACATAATCATGATAATCATCAGCAATGATGGACACTCCCCTCCCCCCTCCTTTTTTTTTTTTTTTTTTTTGGTTGAGTGCTAATCCACTGCGAGCTCTAAGCGCTTAAAAAGAAGAAAGAAGAAGAAAAAAAAACAAAACAAAACAAAACAAATAAGCACTAGCCCCCAAACCACGACTGCGAAATGAAAGAGTACATGCAGTAAATGTTTTGTTTTCTCCGGAGATCCATTTCCGGAGATCCAAAAAATACCAAAAACAAAATTTCGTTTCGGATTTTAAACATACTAATAACCAAAGCATAAATAACAGCACAACAGGATTTTTTTTTGACCGGCATATGAAGCTTCATACACGTAACTACAGCTTTAACATTAACCCCCCCCCCCCCCCCCCATCCTCCATATTTTTCTTTTCTTGTCATTATGATTTTTATTAGCGTTGAATTTCTTCACACCTACTTCATGTTCACTGCTTCAAAAAAAAAACTGTATAATTTTTTGACTCCGTGGGGGTTCGAACCTTCGACCCTGCGATTTCGAGTTGGACGCTGAACAATCCGAATCAGTCCTTAGGAAAAGACACAAGAAAACAGGCGGAGCGGGCGGGGGGAGAGGGGGGGAGAGGAGTGGGGGGGGGGGGTAGGGGGGCTGCAACCAAGGCTGAGAAAATCGAACGCCAGAAACTACAAGCTGAGCTGACGCAAAGACAGGAATAAATCTGTCACTATCGCAATCGTCATCATCTTCGCATTTTCATAATTTACGACTGGGATGAGATGAAACGAGGTCGTTATGCGTGTGGCCGCGATTGATTGGTTGGTTGGTTGGTTGGTTGGTTGGTTGAATTTTTGGAAAATTCTGTTCCCGCGATCTTTTGTTGTTGTTGTTGTTGTTGTTGTTGTTGTTGTTGTTGTGAACCTCTCAAATACTTCAAGTTGTTCGCCAAGATTTTTCATGACAGTTAATAATAATGATAGTGAATATTATATAGGCGCTTTACCCAGTTACCTAGTTCAAAGCGTATGGTGGAAAAGGACGTTAAACCTCCAAACACCCACACACCCACCCACCCTAGCTCAAAGCACCACGAACTGAACACGACACGCACGCTCAGGTTTAGGTATCAGAATTCAGAATCTAGGCCTATATTATTGTGTACATTGCAAATGACGAAGCTTTGCCGTATGCGGCAGAACCGTTTTTGTGTGTCCGCATAATGATGTAAAGCATAATAAGACAATCCATTCGCACCCCACCCCATCCACTTATGAAATATCATTTACATGTCATATGTGTGAATCCTTATTCATGTATAATATTCCCTTAAGGTAAGACCGATTTTTTGTTGTCGTGACGGTTTTTGTGATGATGATGATGATGATGATGATGATGATGATGATGATGACGACGACGACGACGACGATGATGACGACGACGACGACGATGATGATGGTGAAAGGGGAAGGAAAGCGATGGAGGGGGGAGGGGCGCAATATTTCTTTCTGTCTCAGATTCAAAATTCTGGACACGACAAAGACGAATGCAATTTGGAAACAAAAATACTCGCACAAATTTAAATCACAGAGATAAAAATCTGACATTATCCTCGTCATAATGTCATAATGAACCATTTCAAGAATTGCAGATTTGAAAATAAACTCCACCGAGTCACAGACGGGGACTTTAAATCAAAGAGCAATCAGTTTTATGACGCTCGGTGCAGATTTATTTTCAGTCTCAATCAAAACTGGCACAGAGAGAGAGAGAGAGAGAGAGAGAGAGGAGAGAGAGAGAGGGGAGAGAGAGAGAGAGAGAGAGAGAGAGAGAGAGAGAGAGAGAGTTTTTTAAGGACGATTTTGACAGTGCTTTTTGCGGATGAATTTGATCGTGCATTTTCTAATCTCTGTCTGCCTGCATGCCTGCCAGCCTGTCTGTCTGTCTCTCTGTTGTTTATTTGTCTTTATTTATTTATTTATTCATTTAATTTTTTATCTATTTATTTATCTAAAATGTCACAGACCGAACATAGCATTCTATGCTTACATTTGCTGTTCACACACACACACACACACACACACACACACACACACACACACACACACACACACACACGTAGATGTGGGTGGGTGGGTGGGTAGGGGTGGGGGGAGATGGGTAGGATTAGAGCTGCAACTAAAAGAGAAATCTCTAGAAAGTAAGGAACGGGGCGGGGAAACAAGCTTAAGTTGCAACAGAACGAGAGTTGTAGCCAAATAAATAATAATAATTTAAAAAAAAAACAGAACGGGGAGAGAGAAAAAAGAAGGGGGGGGGGGGACAAAAAGCAATAGCATCTCCCTCTAACAAGAAAACCAGTATCATCAACCGAGGTCCCGAAAATCCAATAATTATTCATTGAGTCGCTTGTGCGAAGGCTTCTCTCCCCCTGCCCCCCTTTGGCAAGATTGGGCCGTGAGTAATGGAATTGAACTCTCGCCTCAAATGGAATTGGTCCCCGCTCGCCCCCTCCCCGTCCCCAGACCCCCGTACAAAGCACCCCCCGCCCCCTTACAAGCTCCTGAAAGTCGGCGACAAAATTGGATGCAACCCTAGGCCCTCCTTTTCCATTGGCTGAGGGCTTTGCGGGAAGAGAACTGGAGGAAAAAGGTTTTGTTCGGCAGTCTCGAGCACTCTGCTTCCAGCTTTTAGGATAAGATTGCTATGATTGTCTGTTTTTTTTTTTTTTCTCCATTCGATGTAATAGTTTAACTGTTTCTGATATGCATGGATTCAGCTGAAGGAGGGACACACATTGTGTGCATTAATTTTTCAGTATTAATGTATTTGTTTGTTCACTTTCCTTTGGTTTTGTTGTTTTTGGTGGTGATGTGTGGGTGTTGTTCTTGTTGTTATTGTTGTTCTTCCTGCTGCTTTGTTTGCTTTGTTTTGTGTTTATCTTTCAAATTGTTAAGTAATGGGAATGTTTTGGCATTTAAAAGTTAAAACAGACCGAGAAGGCTCTAATAATTGTTTAGCCAGTGTTGGACCAGTTTTGTTTTGAAAGTTTCTCTCACCTAAAACCCTTTACCATCGTCGTTGCAAATTCACTGATGTTGCTGAGCCAAACCTCTTCTAAACCAAAGAAAATCTCCTTTTTTGGGACTCGTGTTATCAATGCTTCCATCATTACTGTTGCTGTTCCATTTGTCGCTGGTTAAATGTTCAAAAACGGGACGCTAAAACACTCAGCGGGAGTTTGAAAACTATAAATATCTATGTTGCCATGTCACGTGATGATCGACAGATTTACAAAAATAACGTTTGAAAGAAATAACTCTAAATATCACGTTACTCGTTTTTAACTGACTAAACTAGCATTCGAATCAAGACAGATTTCCGAAGTATTTTTACAGAACAAATGCAAAGGAAACAAGAAACGGATGAAACAAACTTAACTGAAATACCACAGAAAACCCATAACAAACAAGTTTTTAACGAAAGAAGCTGAGGTGCTATTCCTGGTTAGTTGTATTATTCAGCTTTATTTTCACATTATTTTACTGTAATAATAAACGGGTAAAACGATATACATGTACTGGGGAAAAAAAATGAAAACAAACGCCGAAACGAAACTGAGAAAACACACAAGATCTCAGCCATTTCAATGAACAGAATGTTATTTAATCGGAGAAATCAAATCGAAATAGAACATCCCTCTCCCCGCAAAACCACCACAAAAGAAAGAAAGAAAGAAAGAAAGAAAGAAAGAAAGAAAATCACAAAATAAATAACTGTCATTTCAGAGAAACTGTTTTCTGAGAAAAAAATATTCATGAATTTGTGATGCCATTATGCTAGACAAAAACTATTTTATAAGATGCATTTCAGACGGTCCCCAGCGCGGCAAACCCACAAAGACTAAATTAGTAAATGAACGCATTTTGCCTCTGTGATTCAACTCAATGTGCAAATCCTATTTATACCATTTTTATTTGCATTTTTAGTCGCCCAAAAATTTGGACTCTGGGATCAATGATAAAAATCAAAACAATACATTTTCCGGGATTTGAATGAAGGGAAGAAATGGTTACAACCCACTGGAGGTTTATTTCTAGAAAATACTGGAACCATCTATGCAGCTTTCGACTCACTTTATTAATGCCGGCCTCAAGTAATTATCATACAGTTAAGAACCTGGCATTATATATTTTTCTAGCTTTAAGAAAAAAGACAACAGTTGCTCAGCTGAGTTGATATACGTTATTTTGCACTTTGGTTATTTTTTTTTTTTTTTTTTTTTTGTACAAGTATTGATGTGTATAAGAATGTCTGGATGCTACTCTCAACTTTGAGTGGGCCTAAGGCCTATCAATAAACAATTCTGAACCCACTGGAGGGTGGAGAAAGGGGAAGGGGAAAGCGGGCCAAACTTTCCTTACCACGGAAATTGGACTATAAGAACTATAATTCTACAAATCCAGATACAAACGACAGAGAGATACAGACATTAACACATTGTGTACCGCGCATGAGTATCCGCCCACGTTTGTGACTCTTTTTCCGCGGTTTTGGCCCTGTATATGAAAATCAAGCAAGATGAACGGTTCCTTCACAGCTCTTACTGCAGCAAACACGAGTATAATCAAAGTGCAACACTCCCACCAAGGCAAATTTAAACCCATACAGACATAAATTATGATATTTTTGTGAGGTCACTGGTGCACAAAACCAAACTTACTTGGTAAGAACTGGCTTAAAGAGGCTTTTCAATAAACAACATCTCGATGGAGTCAAACGCCGCTGTAGTCAAAATAATACTATTCTCATCACAATGATTATTTAGCTAAAAACTTTGACAGAAACGAGAACGGAATCAAATTGGAGTCTGTCGAGTGGCCCAGCCCGACACGTGGGTACCGTGGCCCACACACCCAGCGCCCAATCACAATTGAGCCAAAAGGTTCCCAGTGACAACGCGCCTTTTCCCTCAAGTCCAGGCCTCTCACAGAGCGGGGAAGTTTATGAGGGCACGCTTGGCAAGCCAGCATGGCGAGACTCTGACTGGGGAGTCAAACAGAACACATTTGTCTGCCGCACTGGGGGAAGTGCGTGTGTGCGTGCGTGCGTGGCGTGTGCGTGTGTGTGTGTGTGTGTGTGTGTGTGTGTGTGTGTGTGTGTGTGTGAAGGTTCAGAGGATGATTTTATCGAAATTAACAACGCAGTGTGAGACGAGCCGTGGTCAGTCCAGAGTCGTTGCTGGTGGTGGTGATGGGGTTTCACTGTCACGGTCGCGGCAATGGTAGTGGCTGGAGTCGGTGGTGGTGGCGATGACGAGTTGGTGGAGGCTGTGGTAGGGATGGGATGCAGCCATGAGGAGCTAAGGGTCTTGAGGGTGTGTGTGTGTGGGGGGGGGGGGTTACCTGCTTTGTTTACTGTTTATTTATTCATTTATTTATTGCTGCCCCAACTCTTCGCCAGATTCAGCGATATTCCTCCCATGTCATGGGTAAAATCCACGGAGGGCTCGGAAGCTGTGGCATTTTTTTTTTTTGCATGGTGATGAGAATGATTGTGCTATGGAGGTCCATGTGGTTGGAGACAGCGTGGCTGGGCCGGGCTCCACGCTTCCTGTCATAAATATCCCGGCATTTATCAGGCCCCAGAACTGCTTACTTGTTTTTGTTGTTTTTCTTTTTTTTTTTTTTTCTTTTTTATTAGTGATTTAGTCATCGTCAACTCTAGAGGTGTTTGTCCGAGCTCGTGGACCACATCCACAAAGGACTCAAAAGCTGTCCCACTGCCTGAGCAATTTTGCGTATTATATGCATGCTAATGAGGACGAGGGCGATAGTATGATCCTGCTATGGAGTTTTTATCATTTTATTTATTTATTTATTTTTATTATTTTTATTTTTAGTTCTTATGAACTGCATGAAAGAGTGAGTGAGTGGGTGGGTTTTTGGAATTTAACGTCTTTTTCTACCACGTATGGGTGATATCAAAGACGGGGCAACGACGTAGAACCGGCGCCAGCACAAAAATCTGGCACCGGCAGGGACTGATTGGAACTCACGACCAAGAAAGATGGAGGAGAAGGAGACAGGCCTGCATGCACTACCCTACCACTCTACTCCCTAAACTCACCCCCCCCCCCACCTCCAATCCCCACCACACGCAGACAGATCGTTGATATTCTGATCACTCTATTTTCTGCGCGACCTTTCCTGACTCGTCTCCCACCGGGATAAAGGGTTTTGTGAAATATTCACGAAACCACGCAAACACTCCCTTGTCGCACTTTTGAATTTTTTTTTTCTTCTTTCTTTTTTTTCCAATTTTTATTTCTGTAACGGTTCCTTGGTGCCAGAACCGATCAGACAAGGCGCTGGTTTCATCCAGATCCGTGTCCTTTTCAGCGCAACTGGCCTCCCGGACAGACTTTGGCGCGCGCGCGCATCGAAGTTTCCACCAATGAGCTTAGGCATTGCACGTGCTTTTCATCAGGCGGAGTAATCCCACGGCTAAATCAAGGGGAAGATTTATTCGCTCCCCTTGCCAAGTTCGGTCATGAGGAGGCGAAGGCGCGCGCCCCAACACGGTTAAGCTCGGATCAGACAGAAAAATGAACTTCCCCATTTCCATTTTTCATCTCGCCAAACACCTCCTCCCCCCCCCCCCACCTCCACTTTCCCGATCTGGAGAAATAGAGGTGAATTTTTTGGAAAGGGGGGGGGGGAGATGGGGGGGATGACAAAAAAAAAAATAGGAGTATGGGGATGACTGGAGAAGTTTGGAGGGGGGGGGGGGTGAGTTGGGGGGGGGGCGAGAGAATAGTTAGAAGATTTAAGGGGGAACTTAATTTTTGGAAGGAGATGGGGTAGAGATGACAGAAAAGGGGAGGGTGGGGGGTAACGGAGAAAGTCTGAGGGTGGGAATGAAAAGGATGGCCAGAGGATGACGGGAAGATGCAATGAGGAGGATCGGGGGACGTGAGGGAGGAAGGCGGGGGTGGGGGGGGGGGAGGTGTGAGTTGACGAATGGTGTCATGAGTGTCCCAGACGACGAAGGCGCTAGGCTGGCGGCAGTAGGGTGAAGAAGCCATAGGTTGTTGTGTCAGATCCAGACAGAAACACCGTAATTACACACGATTTACGTTTCTCTTCCAGACCACGTCGCTGCCGCTTCAGATCCAATGAATCTGGCGGAGTTTTTTTTTTTTTTTTTTAAATCCATACATGCCACTGTAGACCTGGTGGTGCAGCTGCCCAACAAGTCGCCTATCTTTCATTTCAGTGCCTTTGTTTTCCTCTCATCCTGACATCTCTCTCTCTCTCTCTCTGTAAAGTTTCATGCTCCAGGTTTAAGTACGATCGATCATTTTGGGTTTTTTGTTTGTTTGTTTGTGTGTTTGTTTGTTTGTTTTTTCGAAACAGCAAGTTTGAAAACTGGTCGCAAGACCAAAACTTCCACCGTTTTCAAATAAAGTGATTTCAATTTCTCTCTCTCTCTCTCTCTCTCTCTCTCTCTCCGGAGTAGGCCTACTCTGAATGTCTCGCATCAGGCCAGGAGAGAAAACTAGTGCTGGATACAGATCTCTCTGACCAGGCATCCTTGAAACGGATCTCTAATTACCTGAATCCAGGCCACATCTGCCGGTTCCACGCAAGAAAGCATTCGACACCATCAGTACGTTGCGCGTGCACACACACACACACACACACACACACACACACACACACACGCGCGCGCGCGTCGGTCACAGATCTAGATCCCCAAATCTTCTTCAGACGTCTGGATCTAATTTCTCAAGATGCATGGGTATGCACGTGTTCCGTTCGTCTACCCCTCAACAACAACAACAACAACAACAACAATGATAATAATATGGGAAACTTCTAACACGTCAGTGTAAGCGCCGGTAACCCGGCAAGTCTCTGGTTCGTAGAACCATCAACAATTCCAGACGACACGAAAACACTAACCGCTGAGAAAGGCCTCTACACAGACCGGACGCAGCGTGGGAAAACGGACAGTCGGACACGGGAAAAACAAAGCCAATAAACAAGATCACAAACTGGCAAAGATACTACAAACAGATACCTCAGGCGACACCAGCGGCGGTGGGAGGAAGAAAGAACAGTAAATCTCCATTCTTTTCACCTCCCTCATCTCCGGCAAATCCGCGAGGCCATAAACACGTGCCCTCCAAAACAGCAACAATGTTCCGTACCTGCTGATAACCACCCTGACCCCCCGCCCCTGGTCTTCCCCCCCCCCCCCTTCCCTTCACCCTTCTGCACTAACGAGCCAAGAATTTATCTGGAAGCTTGGCATCGTATTTATACAATTCTTTTCATCCTAAGTCACTTGGTGCTCAGACAGACGAGACGCCATTAAACGGGCTAATTGCATCTTTGCTAAGCCTGCTTGTGTTTTGGAACAGTTTCGCTCGTGAGTGCGCCTGTACGCTCGAAATACACTATCTTGATGATTAGTACAGCTCTTAATGCGATACAGTGTTGTTTACATTTCGCACAAGCGGCTCAACATTGAAATTCTGCGACTGTTGTGTGTGTCCCACTAAACATTACATAGAGTCCTCACATCGCGATCAAAATTGGTGGCTGTACTCAGGAGGACACCAGAATCATTGTGGCGGGAAAACATTTCGGAAAATCGGAGTTTAAACGGCCTTTTCCACCTGAATGCATTTACTAGACAGATCATATCAAAGCCGGGTACATCCGCTAGTAAAGAAATGAACAAGAACCCAACTGTAAACGCCAGCACTAACAAAAGTTGCATCCGGCACAGGACAAAAGAAGAGAGATATAATCCACAGTTTACGTCAGAGGCCCACAAAAGCCCTCCTGTGCACATGTGATGAATATAGCATTTGAAATACAGAAATAGAAATATTCAAAACGGTTTACGCACTGAAAAAAACAAAACAAAACAAAAAAACTCTCAGATGCAGGAACTCTTGTTTTCTGATTTACGCACCTAATTCACCAAAAGACTAAAATACGCATGACAACGATTGTCGTCACACTAACAAAGCAATAGGAACATACACAATAAACTTAGTGTCAAGATACGACAAATTTACTACCTTTCTCTGTGTCATGTGTAACCAGCTTCCGTGCAAGAACGTCATTGATCGGGGTGTATTATTGGCTCCATAACTCACCTCTTTTTTTTAACGACATAAATTTCTGACTCCGTCGGTGGCTAGATGTACGAATGGCAGACCTAGATACGGGTGCCGTTTCTATTGGTTCGTTCCATGTTCTTCTACAGGTCTGGTCGATTCTATGTATACGCATCTCCTCCACGTGAACCCTCTATTTTTTTTTTTATTATTATTTCGTCAGTTGCCTATGTTGAAAATGAACGTATATTCCTACTGAACATAGCAGACGCTGAACTTCTTCATGCTCAAAATTTGTATTGTTGTATGGTTGAAGCGGCATACAATAAATCTGTTTAAAATAACCCGTACCAAACCACAGCTCTTCTGTCTTTTGTGCAGTTTTATAAACTTCTTACTGTACTTATCGTTGGTAAGTAAACCAAGGAGGTGGGGATGAGAGGCACCGAACGGGAAAGGGCAGGTTATGTCATGTTCAACCTTTGAAAAATAAAAGCATAAAATAATCCCAGACCAAATTCCTGTCTACCACGAGAATTGAACCCAGCGGCTCAGGATCAGCCTTACCCACTGGGTCAAATCCCCTTGAAGAGGGTGGGCAATGGGTATTAAAAGGGTAGCTTTTAGAGAAGAATTGTCAAAGCTGGCCCAGCCGCGATCTTCTCACCAAGCAAACCACTCGATTACACCAAGGGATTGGAACCCGGTACCTAAGGATCCACAGGCCGGACGCCCTCACCACTCGGCCAAATCCCCTTCAATAGGTCGGGGTGGGAATTAATAGGGTTTGGGGTATGGAGAAGAATTGTCGAGGCAAGCCCGGCCGCGAACTTACCACCAGGCTACCACCCGTTTCCACAGTGCGGTCTGCTCACCCGTACAATTACCTTCTATCTTTATTGGCGCGGTGATGGATAACACGTTTCGCTGGAGGTAGGTCACAGGCGGCATGGCAATTACGGCTAAATCTGATCCACCGTAATTTGGTTTGGCTGGGAGGGGGAGGTATGCGGAACAAGGGCAAGGATGGGTTAGTTGTAGTATTACAGTTTGTGTGCCGTTTGTGATGCTAAAGGTTTGCGGGAAGGATTTTGTGTAGTTAGGTGTTGTCACGGCTGCTGTGAAGAATGGTTACTGTCGGGGAGGAGAGATAGGGAGGGGGATAGGGTTCACATGTAGACCGGTTAGTGGCGTGTAATACTCTGAGAATAATTGTGGAAGTGAAACAGATCGAGTCCAAGTCACGGGCAGACTCGTTTACGGTTCCTGTCTCGCCTTCGTGTACACTGACACGCATGGATAAAAGTCATCTCAAGTAATAAAAGAGAAATCCCATTCCAAACGGTAAGAGCTGCGGAACGGGGGAAAAAACATCCCACGATGCAGAGAGAGAGAGAGAGAGAGAGAGAGAGAGAGAGAGAGAGAGAGAGGGTGTTTGGGAGTTTAAGGGAGTTTAACGTCCTTCTCCACCACGTGTGTGTGTGTGTGTGTGTGTGTGTGTGTGTGTGTGTGTGTGTGTGTGCGTGTGAGAGAGAGAGAGAGAGAGAGAGAGAGAGAGAGAGAATAGCGTTACACTATGGCCTGCTCGAAGCAGCCCGAAATTCCGTAACTACGGTAAGTTAATATGAGATATACCATACCAATATTAGCACCCACCCAAACCTTATTCACATCCCCACCCTGCATGAAGGTCGCCAGTCCACACACGCATGCGCAACTTTCGAGTATTTTGGATACGAATTCACGGTGTTAAAATAACAAAAATCAAAACCATAGCACCCTTTTTGACGTTTTTCCATGCTGCAAAACTGCGTTTTTCCTACGGCCGTCTTCCAAATTCAAAACTTCATCGCACCGGAAAACAACAACAAACTTTGGGATTTTTGGTTGTCGGTTAGAAAGAATGAGACCCGTTTATCAACAGGAAACCGGCCGACTTGTGTTAATTCGTTGCTACAATCTAAAGGTATTATATGCTCATATTTCAAAATAACGGCTTTTGTGGGGAGTACTCTTGTCGTCGAAACGTTTGAAGCGACTGGGCACTGGAAAAATGCCCGTCTATTTTCTTTAACCCCCGTGAATTACCAGAACTACAGCGAGGTTGTCGCCGCTTTAGGTGGACTTTGTACTGAATTTGGTAAAAGTGACTAAGCGTCATAAATCTGGGAACCACTTGGGTCTTTTAATCCGACCTGACGGTAGCTATGGCGAAGAAAAATGAACATTTGTCGAGGAGTTTTGTTTGCAAGTTTGCATGTTTCTTTTTTACGTCGCCGTAGGTTTTTCTGCACTGCAATCTTTGCAAAAGTGACGGTGGGCTCAGGCTAAGCACTTTTCATTGAAATTTTTATTGATTATCGGTACATCTTCCTATCAATTTTCCTACACAAGCGTCATTCGAACCGACCTGAACACTAATATCCCCGACGCATCTCAAACACACCATGTCTCGATTATATCAAGGCGTCTTGTGAGGCCGACCCCCAATCTTGAAGGCATGCATACTACAAGAAGAAGAAAAAAACCCTTAGACACACAACAGCAAACCATTGTCATACACGCCGTAGCTCCTGTACCACCCTTTGAAAGAACCATCCCAACCAGGTGTGCGGTGTGCTTTGAAAGAGAACCCCATAAACGATCACCTGTACGCCCGGACATTGGATACTGCCATTAAACACTCGTTAGCGGGGTGTTATCACTTGTTATCTGACACACACTGGAAATTGTCATCTTAATGTTTCCTTTTCGTCAAAAATATATTAGTACAAAGTACAATTAGAGCACGGGGTGGTGTTATCTGTTGCTGTCAGAAACACGCCACCAACACCGCTTTTAGCGGAGTGTGGTAGAATATCATTCACAGTCACGCACGTGTGTGTCGGATTGGGGGGAGGTGGGCATGGAATGGGGGTGTAAAGACAGACGGGAAGGAGGTGGGGGGGGGTGAGGAATGTCGGAGAAGTAAGAATAGTATTGGCAGCAGTAGCCGTAAAGCAAAAACAGTTTACAGTCACGCATGTGTTTCATTGAAAGGGGTGGGCAACGCAAGGGAATGGTGCGAAAGAGAGGGGGATGGGGAGGCTGATGAAGCAGTAGTAACAGTAGCAGTTGTAGCAGCAGCAACAGCAGCAGTAGTAGTAGTAGTAGTTGCAGTAGTAGTAGTAGCAGTAGCAGCAGCAGCAGCGGCAGCAGTAGTAGTAGCAGTAGTAGTAGTGTAGTAGTGTAGTAAAATATACATATATTATGGGGACAGTTGGAGAGACTAGCCCAGGATGGGGAGGCCTGGAGAACTCTTGTCGGCGGCCTATACCCAGAAGAGGCAAAAGGCGAGAGTGAGAGCCGGCGAGTAGTAGTAATACTACTAGTAGCAGCATTAGTAGTACTGTAGTAAATTATACAATTCACAGTCACGCACGTGTGTGTTTGAGGAGAAGGAAAGAAGGCAATGAGAAAGAGGGAGAGGGTGGGGGGGGGGTGAAGAAGCAGGGATGTGTTAAGTTGTAGTTGTAGTTTAGTAGTAGTTTAGGAGGAGGAGGAGGACTGTAGCAAGTACAATTCACGGTCACGTACGTGTGTTTTTGAGGGGGGGGGGGGGCGGGAAGGAAAGGGGTTGGTGAGGAAAGGGGAGTGGTATGGGGACGTTTAGAGAAACATGAGTATGTTGAGTAGTAGCAGTAGTAGTAGAAGTAGTAGTAGTAGAAGTAGTAGTACATGTAGTAGCAGCAGCAGTGTAGTAAATCACATACAATTCACAGTCACGCACGTGTGTGTTTGAGGGGAAGGAAGGGGAACAGGAGGGAGGAAGGAAGCGAGGCTGAGCAGCAGTAGTAGTGAATACAATTCACAGTCACGCATGTGCGTGTTTGAGTGGAAAGGATAGATAAAAGACAAATTATGCCGTATTTCGGAAACAAGCATTCGGTGAAAGAAAACAAATGATAAGATGAAAAGAATGACTGAAGGGGAAACTTACATCTCACAGACATGTGTGTGTGTGTGTGTGTGTGTGTGCGGGCACGGGGTCTATCCCACAGGTGTCTGCCATGATAGTAGTCCCAAAATGCCGCGTGTCGGCCAGTGCGTTTATCAGGTAAGGGTTTGCATGCGAGGACTCTCATATTTCACTCATGACTGACTTATCTGGAGAGAGAGAGAGAGAGAGGAGAGAGAGAGAAGGGGTGGGGGTTCCTGTTTGCCCTGAACTTTGTTTCTGCTGACTGACTTACGTGTTGCACGTGCGGTCTAAAACAGCTTGTGCTGATCCTATTTGACGAATTCTACATGAAAGCAATCCATTTACTTGCTTTTGAGGATTTCTGAAAATATTTATAGCGACGATCGCATCAATTGTTGCATTTTCAAAAAAAAAACAAAAACAAAACAAAACCCGACAACAACAACAACAACAACAACAACAACCCCAAAAACGAAAACAAACATGAATGGTTAAAAAAAGCGACAAGAAAGAATTATAATGAGTGCGATCCAGTTGCAACACAAAACACAAATCAAGCACAGAATATTAGATATAAAAAACAACGTTTTGATTTAGACATAAAGTCTGATTAAAAACGCCCCCCAAACAGCCCCCCAAACAGCCCCCCCAAACAGCCCCCCAAACAGCCCCCCCCAAACAGCCCCCCAAACAGCCCCAAATACACACAAACAAATAAAGATGAAAAACAAACACTTCACATATGAAGAAGTAAACAGAAAACAATAAGTCAGGCGCCTTAGTTGCCTGTATCAGCGGCATTAAGTTAGAGTACCCCCCCCCCCCCACCCCCACCCCCTAAAATTTCTGAGTTTGATTATGAAAATCTGATTTAAAACACCCCCTTAATTCAGTTATTACCACGTAAGTTTGGAGTTGTGCACTTGTGGCCAAAACAAATAACAACAACATACCCCTACATAATGAACCTAATTAATTAATGGATTTAAATTTGGTTTAGTCGGAGTGTTGCACTTTCATTATACTCGTGTTTACTGCAAGAAGAGCCGTTCGAGCAACCGTTAATCTTTGCCTGATTTTTGCAAACAGGGCCAAAATTTTTGCATACAGGGCCAAAAATGTGAAAAACGGGGGATACTCGGGCACACTGCCAAATGAAACAAAAAATTAAACCGGCATGTAAACAAACAAACAAATATTCAGGAGAAAACAGAAAGAAAAAAAATTGACACCTTATTTGCCCCTCTCCATGGCAGTAACTACGGTCCTCTTCTCTCTTTCTGTTTCGCCCCAGACTTTTGATTTATGTCTTTTTTTACCCAATCATCCCGCCGTCAGGGGAGACCACCGCTACAAATGACTAACTGACCACAGGAACTGGCGCGGAGATCATGAATAGAGCGGGACGAGTCCCACATCCAGACCGGAGTTCCGATCCCGTCGCCTCGACAAGGTGACAAATTGCCTCCCCTGACACCGTCGCAGTTTCAGCATCGATTACTAGATGGCGTTTCTGGTGGTCTAGCCAATAGAGTGGCCGGCCTGATGGAGTTTTAACCAGATAGAATGTAAACGTGTTATTGGAGCTTATTTTGGGTTTGCATGGTTGTGGAAAGGAAACGCGTTAAATGCAAGACAAATTGTTTCCCTTCATCACCATCCCATGTTCAGCATGGATTACTAGATGGCGCTTTGGTGGTCCAGCCAGAGAGTGGCCGTAATAGAGCGTTTAGTTTATAAACAGTTGTCAGTGATAACTATTTGCTTATTTACTTTTGGTACTTCAGGCAACATTTGATTGAAATTAATTTGTAAATATACAAATAGTTTTAGTCTTTCAGCAACAGTCAGTGATACTTATTTATATTCAATACTTTCGGGAAAACATTCGAATGCTATTTATTTGTAAATTTTAGTTTAGACGTTGTTTTTGTTTGTTTGTTTGTTTGTGTTTTTGCAACTGCAATTCATGTTAGGACAAGCAAGGTTATAGACTAATATCACTTGAAATTCACCTAAGACAGCAGGAAGAATTTAGCAAACATGACAGACTTATCAATGAAATACATTTAAAATACCAACTTCAAACAATACAGCGTGCAAAATTTAGCAAACATGAGAGCCTGATCTGAAACATTCTGAAAGAGTTCTCCGGGAGACATAAACCACATTATCTGAGGATGAACATTCCTATGTCGAAGCAATATAGCTGCATTAAACTCGAATAGACTCAAATCTACAGATATCACAGGGCAATAAAATTTCCCTCTGTGATGGCTCCGGGCTCCGGTATGTATTCGTTTCACGCAAACGCCGTAAACTGTTACGTGCCCGTACGGAAGCGATAAAATAGATTTATTTTCATGCGAGAATTTTTGTTTGGGAGCGCTCTGTCTCTGACGCAATGATAGTTGAAGTTGATTATGGATTATATTTATCCTAGTGATGAACTGTATCAGGCCATTAAATAAAACCATCATTTACAACTATCGTGATGATGAAGAGTATCATTTTATTAGTCAGCGAATAAAAAGACATCCCCTGTAGATAGTAGGCAGATTTAATAGGACTTCGTACGGAGGACTTCGCTGAGCAACGTAACCCATTTACATGTAAATTAGGCTCACACGGCAGAGGCCGCGAGCTGCTAACGCGCTACGATTGGCTAATGGCACCCGTAACGTGCCTAATTTACATGCAAGTGGGTTACGCTGCTCAGCGAAGTCCTCCGTACGAAGTCCTACTAAATGTGCCTACTATGTCAGGCGCTAAACTGTTCCAACAATGGTTGCTTCTAATGTGCCGCAATGTGTTCTGCCTGTGCAAGTGTTCTGCTTTGGAAAACATTACTTCTTGAAAACAAGTGCATTGCTTTGAGTTTGATGTTGTAATTCTTACGAGGCGGTTATGTGCTTTGCGTGTGAATGCGAGTTTGCTGTTATGTAACAAGTGTGTGTGTGTGTGTGTGTGTGTGTGTGTGTGTGTGTGTGTGTGTGTGTGTGTGTGTGTGTGTGTGTGTGTGTGTGTGAGAGAGAGAGAGAGAGAGAGAGAGAGAGGAGAGAGAGAGAAGTGCTATGCCGTGCGTTCGATCTTTCATTTAAGATCAGTATTCTCGTCCTGTTTGTACAGAATTGTATTCACAAGTAACAGTACTAAGTATTAATGCTCTACGTTTTGTAAAGGGAGGGAGAATCAAACAAACAAACAAAAAGCTTAAAACAAACAATAGAATTGTTTTTCTCGTATTCCTCCAAAACTACACCTGTTTTTGCTATTCGAGGTCATGGCTTCTATATGATTTTAAAAAAACACTTTTTATTATTATTTTCCAGATTTGACAAGAAGCCATTAATCTTTCCACGAACTGAACAGAAATACGAAACTTACACTTCGCCTAATCACACAGGTCTGGGGTCAAATTGCAGAATTTTGTTGGATTCACAAGCGGACAGAAAACTGTGAAGTTCAGGTGCAAGATGCATGAACAAGATGAACATGAAACGTATAGCACTTGAACGCGCGTTTATCTGGGGTTTCTTTAAAAAAAAAATCACACAGTTGTGACATGTATTTAGTTGCGCTTGAGGGTATGTTGAGAGTAAAAAGAGTGCCTAAACAAACATGTGCGCGAGTGCAATAGTCAAGGTAAAAACCTGTTGATATTTTTGTTTCTTTACGGATTTCCTTCCTTCCATATTCACTAGATCATTTATACATTTGTTTCTATACTTATTAAAAAAGACAAACAAAATGTGAATAATTTTTATTTTCTTTATTAACTTACTGACTCTTGAAGCATTAATGAAAATCGATCCACAGTCACCCCTCCACTCTTCTTTTAACCCGAACTCACTCCCTCCCCCCCCCCCCACTCCCCACTCTCCACCCACCCACACTCCCCCCTACTCCCCCCCCCCCCCCCCGCACACCCAAGCCCATACCCACCAGGCAAGTACAAACACACACACATGCAAAACAAAAACAAAAAAAAAACAAGACGAAACATGTAGGCCACCACTGGGACGCGAATCAAAAAGGTAGGGCGAAATAGCGCAGGGAAAACCCCCCTCCCCCTGCAAGACAAAACACAAGCCAGATTGCGTGCTGGCCCTGTTCTGTTTAACAATGCCTCTGCCGAAACCTAACACTAAACACTTGCTTCGTGCTCAATGCTTCGTTTGTCTCGCTGATATCTGATAAGTGCACAAAGTACTGAGTAATCCGGGCGTGTTGTGTATTAACTGCTCAGTAAATTTGTAGCAGTGTGTGTGTGTGTGTGTGTGTGTGTGTGTGTGTGTGTGTGTGTGCGCGCGCGCGCGCGCGCATGCGTGTGCCGGTGCGTGCGTGCGAGTGTGTGTGTGTGCGTGTGTGCGTGCGTGCATGCGAGTGTGTGTGTGTGTGTGGAGTGCGGGGGGGGGGGAGGGGGGGCGTGTTAGTATGAATGCATGTGTGTCAGTCAGAGTGTGTGTGTGTGTGTGTGTGTGTGTGTGTGTGTGTGTGTGTGTGCGTGTGTGTGTGTCCGTGTGTGTGTTGACAGAACCCACGAGCACCTGTCTGTCCTAACGCTAGTTACACAGGAAAAGTCCAACCAAGGTGCTTGAACATGTCACTGCAGTCAACCGTTTTCCGTTTTCTCTGCTACTAATACTACAACTATTGCGTGATCATGAATCTGTTAACCTTCCGTGATGGTGAATTTCATCGCTGACAATTCTGACCTCTTGTTGGTGTTGGAAAGTTCGAGGACACGATGTTAACAGGCTATCTTTACGCACTGTTAAAACGCAAACCCAAGTAGGAGTGCATGAGCCTAGATACAGGACAGCCAAGATCGAATCCTGTGTGTGAGAGAGGTAATGATGATGATGATGATGATGAAACGCTGCTAGGGAGTAGCCTCCTATGTGAAATACTGCCCTGCTATGTTGTTATTTCTAATTCAGGTATCGTGAAAACAGCCAGACACGAACATAAACATAAAGCAACAAAAACAGCAACAACAACAACGACGACGACGACGACGAGGGAGGGAGGGGGGTGGGGGGGGTCATCAAACAACTCCACCAGAGAGAGAGAGAGAGAGAGAGAGCGAGAGAGGCAAGCAGAGAGTGACAGAGAAAGACACTTCGATAGATACAGACAGACAGGCAGAGAGACACAGACAGACAGAAAAGGGTAGGTGGGTGGGGTGGCTGTTTGGGAGTTTAACGTCCTTTTCCGCCAGGTATGGCTGACATCAAAGACGGGACAACGAGAAAATGACCAGCACACATATCTGGCCCCAACCGGAATTCGAACTCACGACCCAAGCATTGAAAGTGCAATGCTCTGGACACCATTCCACTATCCCGGTTCCCCCAGATAGACAAGAGTCAGATAGAGAGAGAGAGAGAGAGAGGAAAACAAATCATCAAACAGTTGTATAAGGCGGCTGTATTTTCCATGCAAAAACGTTCTTCTAAACATTAATAATTACTCCATCATGCATTAGCGTTTAATTATCAGTATTCGGGACGCTATGATTATTGTGGGTGGTACACAGCCGGCTTTGAGAAGGACATAAATGTCGCATCAAGTATTTAAAGGCCACGGCAGATCTAAATCAGCATTGTTCACCCGAAATCTGTCAACGCTGAACTCATTTGTATCAGTTAACCTTGGATACATTGAACATCAATCGTCTGCAGCTCAGTGGGGGAGCTGTAACCATACTGTGTCTTTGGGTATATTTTGTTGCTGGTAGAGTTACAGGACAGAAGGGTGATGTGGAGGGGAAAAACTCGGAAAGAGCTGGTGTGTTCTGTCCTTGGCAACATTCTGACCCCCCCCCCCCCCCCACACACACACACACATCCCCACCACATCTACCCAAACAAACCAACAAATCCAGCAAACGCTCTCTCTCTCTCTCTCTCTCTCTCGTTACTTAATAGTAGTTTTTAGCAACGGCAGGTATGAAAACTGACTATCTGACGTCAACTGCCTCTACCGTTGTAAAATAAAGTTTAATTGATTCATTGATTCTCTCTCTCTCTCTCTCTCTCTCTCTCTCTCTCTCTCTCTGAGTGTGTGAACAAAACAACAACAACAACGAGGGAAAAGAGTGCTGTGTTGTGATGTGCATCGTAAAACTCATCCAACCAACAGTGCTCATAACCAGATAAAGGTTTCTATGGTCACAACAACTTCACAATCTCTTTTTCTGCACTTATTTAAAAGTTCACAGTCAGTCGATGCTTCGTTTCGCTGACAACGCTACCAAACACCGCCATTAAAGACTTGAAATCTGCGTCATTGACCTCAATTCAAATGCACGTGAAAAATGCACGCGCTAACCGCGGTAAACACAGACAGACCCGCGTGTGCGCATGCGCGTGACGTCACGCGCGATTCGCTCCGACTGGCAGCAGCCTCACCAGCCGACCCCTTCCCCGCAGTCCCAAAGCGTCTGGATTCACTGATCTCCTCTTCAGATTAATAATTGATAAATATGGGAGCCGCTTACTTCGGTTAGACCGCTATACATGTTTCATTCCCTGCATGCGATCGCTGTCGGCTCGTTACAGGCGAGTAGCGGTTCCGTGTGGTGTTCTGCTGTGTGTTGGCGTGCGGAAGCGGATCTGTTGCGATGAAATTTGGAGGCTTAAATTTAAAGGCACAAGTTCCGAGTAGTAAGTAAAGCTGAGAGCGCTACCTAGATCTAGATGTGTGCTTTGTATGCCATTGGACAAGTCCGCCTTGCCCTACATCGGCTACAAACCACAATGGAGGGCGGGGGGGGGGGTCTACAATCCTAACGCTGAAACACCTAACAGATCTAAAGCTATCTCACCATTCATAGGGCCCCCATTCCCCTCCCACCGGGAGGAAAATGGTCGGTACAACCTAGGCCATATGAATTGGTGAGTTTAGCCGCTTATGACCATAGTTTCGGGTCAATGGGACCCTCATCAGGTGAGCATGCGGCGATACCCACGAGGGATATATATGAGCTAACAAATCTTTCAGAGCTCTCTTGGTAGTAGTCTGATATCGTGCCACGTAGACACACGCACAGTGACAGCGACGTGAAAATTGAGGAGTCAGCTAAGTGGTGGCGCTTTGGGCGGTTTGAATTTTCGCTCGCACAGCTTGTAGACGGCAGTGTTTTGCATTCCAAGCTTTAGTAATCATTAACACTGAGCGCACATGCGCAGCTGTTTCAACGCGTAAGCTGTCTAGTAATCTCGGCCAACTGGAATATTGGCGTTTAAATTTAACCGCGTGAACGTCGCTCTGGAAGGCTTGTCTCGCAGATGCGTTTCTGGCGTAAAATTCACCACAGATAAAGCTCTGTAACAAGACAGCACGTCTACCGTGATTATCTGCCCTAACTTATTCCCCTTTTCCCTTTTCGCCAAGGTTGGATTTCGGCCACGCCGATATTGCAGAGGGGGGATGGGGGGGGGGGGGGGCGGTGGGGAGGAAGAGGAGAGAGAGAGAGAGAGAGAGAGAGAGAGAGAGAGAGAGAGAACAAACGAACGAATAAACTCTCTATTCGAACAGAAGAGATTTGAAAGAAATTTCCCAAAGTCTCAGCCGTCGTGCAGAATTTAAAATAAAATGTGTGAAAACGGAAAAAGCCAAAAATCTTTTCGTTGATATGATCGTCGGGGAAAAGTTACGCTACCCCCCCCCCTTCCCCCCCCCCCCCCCCAGCACCTCAGCTGACGCCACCGTCATAAGCTTTACGACTTCAATAACCACTGGTCGCTGTCGCCACCACCAGTGGCTCCGTTTGTCAAGGCTTAGCTACGACAGCAACCACCGACCGCCATCGCCAGCGACAACCAACGCAACAGCTTCGCCGGTTTGTCACACAGTCAACAGCGAAAAGCTCTCCTATCAGTCACGAAGTTTCCATACACGCCACGACCGCTTCCGTCATCCGGGGGGAGCTTTCA
Organism: Batillaria attramentaria; assembly: GCA_018292915.2. Classification (NCBI taxonomy): domain Eukaryota; kingdom Metazoa; phylum Mollusca; class Gastropoda; family Batillariidae; genus Batillaria; species Batillaria attramentaria. Next base: position 287,996 of record JACVVK020000557.1, on the reverse strand, counting down.
GCCAGATCCTGGCGACGTTCGAGTGGTCGGGTCCCCCTCTCCAACATCAAACGGTCCAACCCTAGCTACCATTATCCGTACCCGTATTGTGGGGCTTACCCATAAACATCATGTGTGCACCCGTGGCAGAGCTCCACCCCTATCAGAATGTCTCTTATCTGGAGATTGATTCGTTTTCCATGAGGGATCTGCGGACGACGATTCGCTGACGATCTTGTTAATACTTCCTGTCTATATGCTCTGACAGTGACGCGTCCCTGGTAGCGTAGGTGTAGGGTTAGGGTCTGTAGATCGAATCCTGGGACAGGCTGCCTTTGGCTGTTTGAGTGTTTAACGTTTGTTTCCACCAAACACGGGTAATATGAAAGACGGGGCAACGAAGAAAAGTCAGCAAAAACATTTGTTCCCCCCCCCCCCCCAAAGCCGGGATTCAAACTCAAGAACCGAGCATTAAAAGTTCACCGTCATAGCAGCTCGGCTATTCACCCGCCCCCTCGCCCCCTCGCCCCCCCCCCCCCCAACACACACACAACAAGAGAGAGAGAGAGAGAGAGAGAGAGAGAGAGAGAGAGAGAGAGAGAGAGAGCAGTTTATTTTTCTAAGTATTTGCGTTTGCTGTAAAAAGTTACAAGTTACTGAACAAAAACCTTGTCCGTCCGTTTATTTTTTGAACAGGAGTCATAAGATTCCGCACGTGCAGAAACTCAGACAGACAGACAGACAGACAGACAGACAGGCAGGCAGGCAGGCAGGCAGGCAGGCAGGCAGGCAGACAGACAGATACACAGACAGAATTCGTATAAGTTCAAGTCGAAAAAGAATTCAGCTCTATTTCTATAGGAGACTGGGTTTCTTTTTACTTTTGTTTACTTTTTTTCAGGGTTTTTTCCCCTCTCTCATTCCTTTTTTTCCCCCACGCGTTCTTGGCTGTCTCATCTCCCACAGGTTTTAATGAGGGTTTCAATGCGGGTCATCAGAAGGGGAGTTAACCCAATATGAAAGATAATTAGAGTAATGTTCCCTGGAATCGATAGACTGTATTGGACGAACAGCATGGGGTGTCTGGAAGGGGGGGGGGGGGGGTACGGCTCCATAAACCCCGGCATAGAGATTGCTTCATCTCGCTGACAATAAAGACAACTTGTCGCCACGGTAATGCCAGAGACCTGCTGAGAGAGACAATGTCACTGCTGCGTTTGTTTCCACAACAGACACGCTTACGTCTATCACGTGATTGTGTCTAGTGTCATAGGATATATCTGTTCTTTTGTTGAGTTAGATATCACACACACACACACACACACACACACACACACACACACACACACACACACACACACACACACACACACACACACACACGCGCGCGAAGGGGTGGGGGGGAGAGAGAGAGAGAGAGAGAGAGAGAGAGTCAAGAATCAAGAAAACTTTCTTTTTCAACGGTAGAGGTAGTTACCGTAAGATTAGTTTCTGCATCTACCGTTGCTAACTCTCTCTCTCTCTCTCTCTCACACACACACACACACACACACACACACACACACACACACACACACACACACACACACACACACACACCTGGAGCCTGGAAGATAGACAACAGAGCCCAAGTATAAGCTTTTATCCTGGAATACACGTTTCAGTCAGTCGGTCAGTCAGTCTCCCACTTCATATTTATCATTTTCACCGATCATATTTATAATTTTCATTTTATCATTTTCACCAACTACTCCCCACTCAGCCTTTTGTCCGCCCATTATTAAACATTACACCCACTGAACACTATCTCAATGAATCCCCCCCACCCCCATTCCCCACCCCCGTCATCAAAGTCTACCATTTCCGACCCAGGTGTCTACAACCTCTTCGACGCCATCTTTACGACTTGACAACTGGCAAGAAAATGGCTGCGTTTTGCCTGAAATTACACAGGGCAGTCGGCTGGACCGCTGAGGCGGAATGATTTGTGCGTTGCCCATTCCTTTTGTTGTGATTGTGCGAGGGTTGTTTTTGGTGAGAGAAAGGTATGGAAGGTTTGCACGCGACCAGCTCGGAGTTTTTGCTGGTACGAGGAATGTAAACCAATAATGCGGAAAAGCTATAGCAAGGGCTCGGGAGGAGGGAGGGGGATCTGCCCGCCACCCCCCTTCTCTCTCTCTCTCTCTCTCTTGGTCGTTCTGGTGACGTAGTATTACTGTAGTATAGCAAGGACAAGATGGAAGACAGGCCTGTACGCCTACCTCATTATATTCTTGAAAAATAAAGTTTCATTTTATTTCCTCTCTCTCTCTCTCTCTCTCTCTCTGCCCTGCGTCATGTTTGAACATAGGACTGCAGACCAAAAGTACCCGCCGCCCTCATCAAATGTTAAAGGTCATTTCATTTCACGCAAAACGGGAAACAACTGATTCTGATGAAGACGGATCGTTATCATGAAAAAATAATATGAACGTGGTTATGAATTATATTGTGACAGAACAGCCCTGACTGCTACCGTCTAAAGGGGCCCACATCAGGAGGAGCAAATGTCACTGTGTCAAACAAAAGTGTTTCGCGCAGACACTGCCACTATTGGGTCAGTGGTCTTGCAAACCGACAAAGCGCAGCATGCCACAAACATCAAGCGGGTCCCCGCCTCCTGTATTGGCCCCGAAGCGAGCGGTAGCCATGCATTTTGGCTCATATGGCAGCAACAACGGCCCGAAAAATGCTCTTATTTCGCACATATCTTCATGACATCTTGTAATTTCCGTCGAAATCCGCCCACGACAGTCTGGGAGCTGGGAGCAGTTAACACGTATCCACGGAGTCGGAGAGGTGGGTTAAAGTCGTATAGGTTACGGGCACTCGCCGAGTGTCGAGGATAAGTCAGATAAGACTGATAGACAAGATCAACTCATCACTCCTTCCCATCCAATAAACTTACTTTGTGCTAGAGACTATGCATGAAATATTCATGACTTCCTCTGCACACGTGTTCCACTGAAGATCTAAACAGTATATCAGATTAGCCGACAACTGTCGACGATAGTTTGGGGTGGTGGGACGGGGAGGGGGGGGGGTGGGGGGAGCCAGTAAAGGAGAGGGGGTAGGGTGGAGGGTTACAATGAAGTTGGGGCTGAAACAGGCAGGGATGGTTTATGGAAGAAAGGAGTGCGATGAGGAGTGTGGGAAGGGGGTAGAGGGGGACTTGGAGGAGTCCGGGAGGCGAAAACAGTATTTTCCTTTTAAGGCGAAATTACGATCTCATTACTATGCATTCTCTTCCGCCTGCTGAACCCATTTTCTCTGTGAACTTCCTGTGACACGCTCAAGGGTGTAAATCAAAACTTTACCGATCATATTTATCGCTAAGCTGACCTCCTAAAATGAGACCAGCTGTAAAATAAAACAGGGAATGAGGAGGGGGGTTGAAGGGGCGGGGGTAGTCGTTGACAGGAAAAGAAGGAGAGAGAAAATGGACAGCAAGCGTTGAAAGAAACGCGATTACTAACATCTGACAGTGCTAAGGAGAATTAGCACAGACACGATTTTTCAACTCATTTGGATTACGGTCTTCGAGGGAATCGGACCGGGTAGATTTCTGTAGCCATTCTCATCATCCTCACAGAGTGAGAGAAAAGCAGTATTGATGTTTGTAAACTTGTTCTATGTTTCGTCAGAGGGCCTTTTTCAGTGGGTGAGTTCAAATCCTGGCTGCGGATAAATTCTTATGCTGATCTTTTCCTCTTTGCCCCGTCTTTTATATCACCCGTGTGTGGCGGAAAAAAAGACGTTAAACTCTGAATCAACAAACCAACTAACTTTCTCAGTGGATTTAATTCCAGATGAAACGATTTCAGTCTTTAGTTTCGTGATGGTAATGCATCTACTGTAAGTACAAAAGGGATGTTAAAAAATAAAAAGAAGAAAGAAAGAAAACCGTTAAAAATCTCCCGGCTCAATGTTTAACTGTCTTTCCGCGAATGCGACCGAGTCAACCCGTCTCTTAACCGAAGCGAAGAAATAAGAAATTCGATGCTGAAAGTTTAAAGCTTTGGAGAATTGAATGTTGCTGAACACTTTGTGGAAATGTTTCTCGTGGCCTCGGCGAAAATGTTCGCAATAAAGCTTCAAAAGAAAGGAGGAAAAAGCCGGGGCAAATAAATAAAGGCAAGCCTGCGGGGTTTAAAGGAACGATGGGCCAAAGTTACGAGCCCGCTCCGGCTGCAAAAGGGCCCATAAACCGTGTTTACTGCCCTCGGAGCACACCATTAAAAAAGTAAGGCTTGGGAATTTTATGTGGCCTATCATAAATCCATCAGTAGGAGCGAGGGAGCTCAATCGGCGGCCAGAATCATTTGGGTAAGAACCAGCGAGGCAGCCACACGTTTCTCCTGACTCCCAGCAGCTGGCCATGGGCAGGGATTTGAAAAGTTAAATTGGATTCAGAGGTGAAACGTTTGCTGGCGAGCTCGGATTCTGTCATCTCCTACTACGGACTACGTCTGTGTACAGAAATGCTGTGTCTATCGCCGTTTTGTCCGCCTCTTCTTCGGTGTGTGAGAGACTTCAAGGTTGTGTTTGTTTTGACGTGAGATCAACTGGCACGTTTGAAAAATTAAATTCGAGTCATTCACTGGCAAACACGGATTTTACCATTTCCTACTACGCACTTCTTCGCGGAATACTGTGTCTTACCTCACTGTTTTTGCTCGCCTTTACTTCAGCTCGTGGAGACTTCAAGGTTGTGTTTGTTTTGGTGTGAAATCAATAGGCACATTTGAAAATGTATCGGATTCAGAGGTGAAAACGTTAATCGACAAACTCGGATTCTACGCTGTTTTGTGGCTGTGTACGGAATTCTGTGTCTCACACTGTTCGCTCGCCGTTTTTTCGGCATGTGAGAGATTGTCAAGGTTGTGTTTGTTTTGATGTGAAATCGCCTCGATGGATGTCGTTTGCGTGACCCCCAAAAATCTGGTGCATGAAAACAAAACAATGTGTTCAGGACTAGGTGTGTTATTGTTCGATGTAGGGACAGTTAGTGAAATCCGTGGATACTATTGGAGAGTTGTGTGAAGCTGGAGAGTTGGAGCAATCTGGTGAGAAAACAATGTATACATCCACTTCCCGGGAGAGCAACGAGAGAGAGGTAAAGGTCGTTCTATTATGTGAACTACGGTATGAGTGAAGAAATGCGCGTGAAGAAAGAATGTACGTTTTTAGGAAGAAACGCCAATGACAGAACCTGCAGCGCGTTGTAAATTCTGACCACTCGCTCAAGAGAACGTCTCTTAAAAAATGAAATAGAGATTCTTCTAAATTTGATTTTGTGAGTGAATGAGACTTTTGCAGTATCTGATTTTTGCAGTAAACTGTTGTGAATTATGAGCAGTCGTTCATGAAAGCTTAAAAAAATAAAAGAAAATAATTCTTTAAAAAACAAGAGATTCTTCATCATTTGATTTTGTGAGTGAATGTGACATTTTGCAGCATCTGATGCTAAACTTATATCTAGTCGTGACGTCTCAACTGTTTTACCTTCGTGTACGATTTCGATTCTAGACGAAGAAGCAACTTGCTCTCTCTCCGTTTCAATCACATGCAAAAGGCTCAGTTTTCGTGATCAAACAATGAGAAAGGAATTGTGAGTGTGAACAGTCGTCTCCCTAAGGACTCCACCTTACCAGTAACAAAAGCAAAAAAAAAAAAAAAAAAAAAAGCACACAGAGCTGCATGCACGTAGCAAAACGCGAACAGTTACTGATAACCCGCATGTTGGAACGAAACACACAAAACAATCCTGGGAATGCTGTACGGCTTCTCTCGGGAGATATCCTTTGTTCGGAAGACTTGGTTTCAGGTGAAGCGAGGCTTTATAACCTACACGTGGTATTTCCTGAAATAAGCGAGGCATTGTGTTGTTAACCTGCGTGACTTCTGTTTGAATGCGATCTTATATGTCACGTAACGTAAGCAAGTATCAGATTATTTTTTTTCTTTTATTTCTAATCGTGTGCACAAGCGCTCAGACTCAGAACTGATTTTCCTACCGTGCTTCTAGGTAAAGTTTTTGTCAGAAACCTGAACTGTTGTTCGGGGAGGGGGAGGGGGAGGGGGGGAGGTGTGTGTGTGTGTGTGTGTGTGTGGGGGGGGGGGGGGGGCTAGCTGTTGAATTTTTTTTTTTCTGAATGTTAATGGTGTAAAGGCGCACCTTGGTTCTCTTCAGTGTCAAATTCGGACAATGATACAGCAACTTTAAAAAAAAACAAAAAACTTACAATTCTTTCACGAACACCAAAGAAATTTCTCAAAGCTGTTCAGTTTACGCTCAATGAGCTCACAAAGAGGAGAACAAATGTTCTAATACATCAGCAAAATCATCTGAATAAATTAGTTATCAACCGGCACACTCGGTGACAAGCAAGTCATTTGCGCATCACATTATAAATTTAAGCTCCACTGGGGTTCATCAGTGCCCATGAAACCGGCCTTCCAACCTAACCATGTCATTGATCTGTATGAAATATTACCATAATAATTCCAGGATGACGTGAACGACTCAAACAAATGCGGCAGTTACGACTGGAAAAAAAAATGTTACAAAAACAAAGAGTAAGGTTTTCCGCAAGTGTAATTATGTAAAGAAGGTTACAAACAGGACCACTATCATTGAATATCTGTTCTTTAAAAAAAAATAACTACCGAAAACAAAACCAAACATAATAATGATGATAATAACGATTGTATTAATAACAATAATAATAAACAGCAAATACACAAACAACCAACCGAACGGAAACTGAAGCATTACGCGTTAGAGGCAAAGAGACGAATCATATCTACACTCAAGCAAAGGCGCGATCAATAATATCACCCTCCTGGAGACCATCTGCATGCTGTGAGTGGATCTGGACGATATGATTGGATGATGCAACGTGTGATATATGGAGATATCATCCAAGTCCGGATGGTCCTACCAACTGACTGGATTTATTACCTCGTTTGAAGCAGGTGAGTAGGATGTCGGCGGAAAATTAATGTGGTATGTAATTCAAAGCATTTCCGTGTGTGCCTTGTTTCAATATTTGCATGTGTTGTCCTGCTGCTGTGAACTGTGGGATGAATTTATTTGTTCATTTATTGGTTTTCATTCGTGTCTTTGTTTGTGTGGACGCCAATTTCTTGCTGTTGCAATGTTTTGCACTGCAGTTTCCTATGTTGTCTGCTGTATGGTAGTCTTTTTTGGGTGTGTAGGACTGACACCCCCCCCCCCTCTCTCTCTCTCTCTCTCTCAGTCTTTCTCTCAGTTTTACACTGCATCATCATCATCATCATCATCATCATCATTATTATTATTATTATCATTATTGCTGTGAACGTATTACACAGAGCAGAAACTTTGATATTCACATCCACCTTCAACACGGCACACACACACACACACACACACACACACACACACACACACACACACACACACACACACACACACACAACGAGACGCATACAGCTGAAATCAAAAACTTTCAAATTCTGGGACGCCGCGTAACAGCCTGAAACTGAAGCGGAGGAAATTTATTGGCCCCCTCTTCTTCCTGAGAACACACTCAAGTCAAGGCTGCTGCGGTGTTGTGTGTGTATACTCTCTTATCTGACAGGCAGGCGAATAGTGGGGCAGAGAAAGGGCGCAGTTTCTTTTTCCCACAGGTGGCTCGCTTCTGAAGACCAGCTTATCTGTTTTGAGTCAGACCTGAAGCCAGGCTAGGCTTTCCTGCTGTGAGCGAGGGAACACACACACACACACACACACACACACACACACACACTGGTACGCGCACGCACACAAACACACACTGGTACACGAGCGCGCGCGCACGCACACACACACACACACACACACACACACACACACACACACACACACACACACACACACAACACACACACACACACACACACACACACACACACACACTGGTACAATGAGAGAGAGAGAGAGAGGGAGAGAGAACCCTTGGCGTACCATAAGCAAAATTTATTTGTGTGCATTGTACAATCTTAGCCTGCTGACGCCGCTTATCTCAGCATTTTCTTCCCGCAATTTTATGTTCTAAATGTTTCTAACCTTTGCGCGTTTGTTGTTTGTCATCAGTAAAAACAAAATGCACTGTGTGCACGCCGTGACTGAAGGCAAAACGACTACATTCAGTATCAGGTTCGGGCAGCGAACAACACCGCTTACTTTGTTTATCCAAAATGTCTGACACAGACGCTTTCGGATTAACGACGCAGGCGACAATTGTAGCTATGAACCGTGACCCCAACCGTGCCTCCCAATATTTCACCAACCTACGAAAAACCTCTTGGAATTTGGCGTGTGTAGTATTCCGCTTTGCGAAACTTGCGATTATTAACTAACTAACTAACTAACTAACTAACTAACTAACTAACTAACTAACTAACTAACTAAACTAGTATCAGCATTGTATGAAGCCGATCTTGTCTCTTGTACACTTTGCATCTCAGAACTTTTTAGTGTTGCTATTGTTGACAAAATAATAAAATCAGTAAAACAACTAGATGGGTGAAGTGGAAGAAGTTTTGTGGGGTGAGCTGCTGCTACTACGAGTGCCGAGTGGGAGGGGGGAGGGGAGGGGGGGGGGGGGGGGGGGAGGGGAGGGGGAGGCCAGTGTGCATCTCTGAACTGTTAGTGTTCGCATTGCTGAAAAAACTAATACACTAAAATGAAACAAACAAATAAATAAAGTAGTTGCAATGGTATTGAGCTGCTACTAAGAGAGTGGGGTTGGAAGGAGGGGGGGGGGGGGCTTTAGGAGGGGAAGTCAGTATGCATCTCTGATCTGTCAGTGTTCTTACTGCTGAAAAAACAAAAAAACAAACAAATAAATCAATCAATTGTGATGACCTGCGACTATGAGACTGGGTTGGAGGGGGAGGGGGTTATGGGGGTGTGAGGATGGAGAGGGGACGTCAGTCTGCATCTCTGCACGTTTAAGTGTTGTTACAGTTGACACAACAATAACACCAAATAAATAAACAGATACAGAAGCAGAAGACGTATGGGATGAAGTGCTACTATGAAGGTGGGGGGATTCAGGGGGCACTGGCGTGCGCGTGTATCAAAAAGTAATAACGACACTTGCAGATGATTAATACAAAACGGTGATAATCACCCAACACTGAGGAATGTACACACTTGAAGCTGGGAACGGTCCTAATAAACAATGCAAATGAGGCGTGAAGGAGGAAGGTAACAAAGTCACGGAGTGCGTTGGCAGACGTGTTCATTTGCTGGAAGGCAAACCCGGATATTACATGATGTTTGGAATTGTGCCCGGAACAAAATAAAAACAGACAAAGAACGCTGGTCGTCAGTCTATGTAACCCATGAAAATGCACTTGTGAGAATTTGCATTGTGTAGTTAGGCCTCTGATGAAAAAAACAAAACAAAAAAAAAAAAACCAGGCCAGAGAATAGGATAGGTCCACCCTTAGTGCACTAGTTATGCACGAGACAGGATTTCAAATGTCTGTATTGTGTTGCTAAATCAGGCTGTTAATTGCACGAGCACATGGCATCTGCACAGATGTTCATAAATATGTATGATTCTCTCTCTCTCTCTCTCTCTCTCTCTCTCTCTCTCTCTCTCTCACACACACACACACACACACACACACACACACACACACACACACACACATACACACACACACACACACACACACACACACATACACACACACACACACACACACACACACACACACACACACACACACACACACTCGAACTCGTGTTTTCCTATTTTCCCTCGAATAACAGAGCAACAATAACACAAACTGTTGTATCTTGATGTACGCATGTCAAATGAGTTTCACGTTCTGCTAAAGTGAGAATTTATTTGGCAATACCTGCCACTCCAAATCACGTGAATCACTTCAACTTAATCAATTACTCCAGTGTGAAATGGGCTGGGGTAGGGGAGACCGGGAGGCAAAAATCAGGGGGATTTGGTGTTTTGCTGAAACGGCACTAGTGTCTAAATACTGTTATTGTCTCCCAAGACGCTTTCCGGGCGGAGTTGTCACTTAGAGGAAATGTTGTTCGCATTTACGGGTAAAGTGCCCCCCCCCCCCTTCCTCCTCCACACTTCCCAGCTCCCGAGAGAGAGAGAGAGAGAGAGAGAGAGAGAGAGAGAGAGAGAGAGAAGTTTATGTTTGTGATTTTCGTAACTCATAGAGTACTGTTTGGAACAGTATTTCGTCTATAGGGAAGTCTCCGTGCTATTGTCCTGTTTTTATTCTAAAAAACAAAATAAAAACAAAACCCCATTCTGTCAGTCACACACACACACACACACACACACACACACACACACACACACACACACACACACACACACACACAAGTATTTGCGTTTGCCCGTTTGCTTTTGGAAGTTACAAGTAACTGAACAAAACCTTGTCCGTTTTTTGTTTGTTTGTTTTTTTACTGCAGTCGTAACATTCAGCACGTTCAGAAACCCCAAAACATTTTGTGCATTTTAACTCAGTGCGGAATGACCTCAGTCATAAAAATAATTGTAGAAATCTAATGATCATAAAACAAACCATTCTTTTACATCTGTAAATGTGTTAGTTCGGTCCCCGTTTTTGTTTTCTGCATTATAAAGAGAAATTCTGAACTTAAATATATTAGATATTACTATGTAAAGAACACGTGAAGACGTTTGACTCACATACTTTCTTATTTTGAAAATGCGGGATGAAAAATAAACGAGACAATTTAATAATAAAACCAGGAGGGTAGTAGAAATTAATCTCTGTGTTTCATGAACTTAATGTGACAGTTTTTTTCAGTTCTCGAATGATTGTTATAAATTGGCAGAATCACATAAAAACAAGAAACGAAGCCAGTGCTTCTGTTGCCATGTCGCAGTGACATAGCAAAGAGCACAATCAAATTACACGCTAGTAAGAATTGCCGCACATGCTATTTTTTTTAAACAGCTCTATTCTTATTTTCTTTAGCACCCGCACCACAAGTGTGGTACGGGACAACTAGACTAGCTTTGTGGTATGTTGATGAAAACATTTTATAGTGTCCATTTTGACATTAATATTTTATTGAGATGGATTTACTGACTTCAAAGAATAATCACAGCTGTTGAAGTTGCTCGCTGAGCTTAGCTTCAATTTTTATTTCGTCTCTGTTTGCGTGTTGGAGTAAAAAAAAAAATACTATTGATTATATTCCTTTTTCCTTCAGATGATTAAATAGATTTGTCTGGCCACATATGAATTAATTGAACGTAGGTAAAATAAATAAATCAGCTGAGTCCATCATATAGGCTAGAGTGGATAACTGACAGGTGCCTTTTTATAGAATTTATTTATTTGTTTATTTATTTAACACCACCTTTATGGTATCTGACAGCAACACAGCCCATAAACACTAACGCTCGCTTTTACGTTTTATAAATTGTTTTATGGTTTCTGTGTGTTTGTGTTTTTCACTCGTTTGACGTAAAATGTTAACATCCCCTGCAGAAAACGGAACAGCTGAGTACAACACACAGCGTGTTAAAATAATTGTTTCCCCGTGCCGTCTGCTGGTGAATTTTCCTCATTAGATAAATGTTTTGCATAGTGAATAGCAAGAGAAAGCACAGGTGTGTAGGCCTACTGATTTTATAGCCACGCTACATTTTTGTGTACGCAACTGTCGGACACAACAGTAATACGCGATCGGTTTTAGGCATGTGACAAATTATGATATAACGACATACAGTCACCTTAATTCATGCATGTGGTCCACTTGCCGCCACTTCGGTCCAATCCAGAGGTTGTGTATATATATGCACAGTACGTTGACTTTTATGCACCCATTCTTTAAGTAACCATCTGTTTTGGGGGTGAGAATACCGTGAGAACAGTTTTAGGTGTGTAATAAATTGTGATATAGTGACATGGGAGGTATGCATTATACGGCAATAAAACCGTGGGATGTTGCTCTCGCCAACTAAGTACATATAATGGATGCACGCACCGGGCACTTTTCATTTTCCATCACATCCATCGGATTGGGGGAGAATACCATGAGAATAGTTTTATGGGTGTGATAAATCATGATATAGCGAAGTGTGATGTCTACATTCATTGATAACACACGCGTGGTGATGCTACACTTTCCGACAATTCCCATCCAGCTGAACGGTTTTTGTGTTTAAGGAGCGTAATTAATTATGATATATCGATATGCGATCTATGCATTAAATGGTAATGAACGCGATGGGGTGCTACACTGATCGACAACAGTTTTAGGAGTGAAAAATTATGATGTAGCAACACGTTATCAGTACATTACACCTACAGACAATACCCACCCAGGTACAGTTTTACTTTTAGGCGTGTAGTAAGTTATGATATGCAACGTGTGATCTATATATACACATACCGACAATTCCCACCCAAGTAGTTTTAGGCGTGTGGTAAATTATGGTGGAGCAACATCTGATGTATACATTACATATACCGACAATTCCCATCCAGGTACAGTTTTAGGGGTGTGATAAATTATGATATAGCACCATGTGATATGTACATTAAACCTACCGGCAATTCCCATCCAGGTACAGTTTTAGGGGTGTGATAAATTATGATATAGCACCATGTGATATGTACATTAAACCTACCGGCAATTCCCATCCAGGTACAGTTTTAGGCGTGTGATAAATTATGATATAGCACCATGTGATATGTACATTAAACCTACCGGCAATTCCCATCCAGGTACAGTTTTAGGCGTGTAATAAATTATGATACAGCAACATGTGATTTACATATGACACTTACCGACAATTCCCATCCAGGGATAGAAGGGGGTTGCCTGCTCTGGGGAGCCTTTAGGGCCCTGGTCGTCGGGTGGCAGTTCCTTAGGGCTCATAGAACAGGAACTGAGGGGTTTTCCATTGTCCCCAACAACACCTGGACTGCCGTAGGGGCTACCCTGTTGTAGACGATTTGGCGATGGGGACGACACGGGGTGGCTGGGCTGCTGATGGGGTTGTTGTGGTTGTTGTTGTTGTTGCTGATGGTGGTGTGGCTGGGGGGCCTGGTTCCAGTCTTGGAGGGGTGGCGGGTAGTTGGGGGGCGTCTGTCCTTGAGTCGGGTACCCTCTCGGCACCCCACCCCCTCCTCCACCACCCCCGCCGCCGCCGGCACCCGTACCCGCCCCACCCCCCTGTGGGGTGGCGGCGCCGGAGCTGTGACTGTGGTGGTGGTTGTTGTGGATGGGTGGCGATGACATGCCATCGTCGGCGCCGTCGTGCACTGACGATGGTGGTAGAGAATAGACGTTCGTACCTGCTCCTGCTCCGCTGTTGCCATTGTGGTGGGGATGATTCTGGTGATGATGGGCAGCGCTGTGGTGTTTGAGTCCGATATCCGGGTAAGTCGGCGACCCTCCGACGTGATCTTGGGGCAGAGACGACGGGATATACTGGTGATGAGGGTGGTGGAGAGATCCAGCAGCCGATTTGGGACTTTGCTGAGAATGGTGAAAATAGTTCGTACCTGTCTCGTGTCCGTAAGATGCTGCAGCGCTGGCCGAGAGTCCTGGTCCGTTGTTTACAACACCTCCGTTGGCCGTAGCGGCAGAAGGCGCTGGATAGCCCAGGTATTCGGGAAACCGCGACGAGTAGAGGCCATAGTTAGCCGTCGGGTTGTAACCGTTCGCGACATAAGGGTTTTCGGCCGGGTACTGCGGCAGAAAGGATGCTGTGAAGTATGAATTCATTTTTGTGCGATATATGATCGAAAGACAATTCCCGACTACATGACCTCGGCTTGCAAATGTGTGATTTGTGGCGCTCCTTACTCACTACCGCCGTGGATAAATCAAGGCGAACACAGCCGAGATGCAGCCTGTCACGAGCAGCCAATCGCAGCCCGCCTTACATCCGGCGTCGGGCCAGGAAGGAACCGAAGCGCGCCGTGCGTTTCGAGGCAGCGCGCGGTGGAGGAGGGGGAGGGGCTAGAGGGGTAAGGAGGCCTCTGGAGGCGAAAGGGTAAAGGGCAAAGGCTGGCCAGCTCGCGCGGAAGGAACACGAGGTGTTATGCGGACTGGGAGTGCTAGGGGAGGGACTTGGCGGCCGCTTGGCCGACTCAATACTCACTCACTGTGCCGTGCGCGAGGCGAGACTGAGGGGTTTTCTCAAACACTTCCGACTGTCGTTAGTTAGTCTTGCTGTTTTTGTCTCTCGTATTTTTTTTCTGTGCCCAATCTCTAATATCTCGTTTACTGAGACGTCATCGGAGGCAGCGAAAAGCCTTGCGCTGCACCGGACGAAACTTTGGCGGCCGCTTTTCGATTGACTGAGGTAGTCGAGTGTTTTCAGAAGAAGGTACTAGTGCCGCGACTCGAACAAGCACGGAGTCACACAGTGACACAAACTCGTGTCCGTTTACGCCAGTACATCCACACAGAGATTTTTGTTGTAAGTTATTGGTGTTGTTTATTTGGGGTTTTTTTCTCAGTTACTCCCCTGTCTCCTATAATTTATTATTCATTTTTTTAAAAAAAGACTGAAATCACGAGACTCATGCAGGCTCTGTAGTACACACAAACACACGCACATATACACAAACACAGCAACACCCACATAGAGAGATTTTTTATTATTGTTCCGTCAAAAATATACGTTCCCCAATCACATTGTTTTAGACGAGGGTTGGGAAAGAGCAGTTTCCATTATCACGCATATTTCTCTCACAGACCAATGTGGGCAGTTGGAGAAGCTGAGCAAGTGGCGATGGAGAGGGCTGTGTTTATTGATTTTGGACGGTGAGAGGATTTCTACACAACTTCATGTTTCGCTGTCAAGATCTAATTATTCAGAAAAAAAAATTGCTCGGAAAACCGGCCTATCTGGAAAATTCAGAGGTTGTCTTCTCTTTTAGTTCTTCATCATTAAATTTTATCTTTAGCCATAGTTCGGCAAAGCATGTAGTCATCTTTCACTCACTTCCCACAGATGTATAATCTGCACCAATTCTGGATCTTTGGGTTTCGTGTAGTTGAAATAGCAAGAAGTTATATTGTCCAGAGCATCTCTCTCTCTCTCTCTCTCTCTCTCTCGGGGAGGTGGGGTGGTCGAATGGTAGAGCGTTGGACTTCTAGTGCTCGGGTAGTGAGTTCGATCCCGGCTGGGGCCAAATATTTGTGCTGGCTTTTTCATCGTTGCCCCGTCTTCGATATCACCCTATGTGGTGGAAAAGGACATTAAACCCCCAAACACCCACCCACCCACTCTCTCTCTCTCTCTCTCTCCCCTACCCTTCGATGTGACTAAAACTAAAGCACAGACAAAGTCGCTGTGTGTGTGTGTGTGTGTGTGTGTGTGTGTGTGTGTGTGTGTGTCTGTGTGTGTGTGTGTGTGTGTCTGTGTGTGTGTGTGTGTGTGTGTGTCTGTGTGTGTGTGTGTGTGTCTGTGTGTGTGTCTGTGTGTGTGTGTGTGTGTGTGTGTGTGTGTGTGTGTGTGTGTGTGTGTGTGTTTAAACCGCCCTATGGCAGCATGGGCAGCTTGTAATGTATGTAAGTGCGCACAGAAAGAGAGAGAGAGAGAGAGTTACCAGTGAGGTTATGAAAAATAGGACATAGCATGTTCCGCAAGATGAAAATAAATGTTCTTACAAAAACCCTACTTGACTGACAGATTACAGCCGTAAATGTTCAAATGAAGTCTTCGTGTTTCTGACACAGAACTGACAGTCATGACCCACTTGGCATGAAACACCCCCAAAACATATACAGTACTTCGGTACGAGCGCTCATACTCGGAAATAAAAGACTGCATGATATGTAATTTTAAAAGTACAAAGCACTAAAGTAACTGAATTGATTTTATACGAATTGAAAATTCTTGTTATTTTTATAACAATGTTTGTCATATCTTCGGGTTTGTTTGTTTGCTTATGTTGTTTGTTGTTGATATTTGTCAGTAATTCTGCGAATACACTTTGAATTATTTGATGGCACCTGTGGTTATCGTACTAGATAACTAGCTAGTCTCGGACTTACGTCCTAGTCTCCCTTCATGCATCAGGGCACAGAACACATTGCTTGTTACCTGGTTGAAGCTGTGCTGCCTCAATGCAGATTGCTTGCAATTTCAAATCAATACACACGAAGAGTTTCTGGGGAAGGGGATGAAACATGTATGATAGACAGTGGATGAGAAAAACAAATCTGAAATTACTGCGTGCAGTTTATCACTTTAACTAACTGGCAATCCTTCAAAAACAAACCCAAACGCCCAAATCAAGATATTTCAGTCTAATCCCCTCCTCCCCCTCCACAAAGGAAAACGACAATAACAAAGACAACAACATATTTCTAACCCCCTCTTCCCCCCCCCCCCTCCCTCACCTCCCCAAAGGAAAACGACAATATCAAAGACAACAACGATGGCAGGCACTAATACGTACACAAACAGTGTGTGTGTGTGTGTGTGTGTGTGTGTGTGTGTGTGTGTGTGTGTGTGTGTGTGTGTGTGTGTGTGTGAGAGAGAGAGAGAGAGAGAGCGCGCGCACACGCACACACACACACACACACACACACACACACACACACACACACACACACACACACACACACACACACACAGCAGTCTGTTGAGAGAGACAGACGGACAAGGGTAGTGGGTGTGTGTTTGGGAGTTTAACGTCCTTTTCCACCACGTAAGGGTGATATCAAAGACGGGGGCAACGAGAAAAAGGCCAGCACAATATTTGGCCCCAGCCGGGATTCGAACTCCAGACAGACAGACAAAGAGACAGACGGACAGATACACACACATATAGACAGCAAAATGAAATAATATTAACAGTGCTCGCAGCAGTATCTATTTTTATGCGCCCGTCTCTCTTTTAATGCCTTACACAGTGACACTATCAGTGGCCGTCATAGTACCACAACAGCAGTACCTATTTTACGTGTCTCTCTCTCGTAAAATGCGCGACACAGTTTCCAGGTACAAATGACTGCTTGCTCGCAGAGAAGCGAGTGGGAAATTTAATGAGCGTATCACATGGACGGTCGGGAGAACGCTCTTTCCATCATACACGACTTGTAGCGTAGTTTATTACCCTTACTCCCCCATATTGCAAACGTGCTAATTGTTATTCTGCGTGTACACAAAGGCAGCGTATTCCCAGACAGTCTGGATGGCAACTTAACTGTCGAGCGAGGCCTTTTGTTTTTTGCAAATAAGCTGCATTTTTTTCAATTAAATAGGGCTAATAATAAACATATATAATGGGTAAGTCTTGTACGTTTGTAACGTACAATTGTGCATTATTTATTTCTTTTTTTATTGCTGTTGTTGTTTACTGTTGCTGATGTTGTTTTTTTGAGGGGATATTTGATTGGTCTTGTTTTGTGTGTGTGTGTGTGTGTGTGTGTGTGTGTGTGTGTGTGTGTGTGTGTGTGTGTGTGTGTGTGTTTCTTCCTCCTCTTTCCATTTTGTAAACATAAAAAAGAACAAAGAAACAAACACAGAAAACCTGAAACACACAAACAAACAAACAGCTGCACTAAGTTTGCAACTGTAAAAACTAATGTCACATACAACGGACAAACCACTGCAAAAAATTTGAAATTAGGCGTTGTGCTTTGAGTATATGTAAAATGTGGTCTCATTAATTTTCATTAAATTCTAAACGAACAAAAACAGTCATCAAAAACTGTGTTGGCCGATGTTCTGTGAGCCATCATGATCGTGGGTTTTTTGTTGTTTTGTTTTTTGTTGTTTTGTTTTGCCTTTTCCTTCCACCTATCTTCATTTTGTGAGCACCAAATAGCAACAACAACAACAACAACAAAAATCTGCACTATGTTGTCGCCTGTCAAACCGTTGAAAAAAAAAATGGAAAGACGCGTTGTGCTTTGACTGCATGAAATCTGTGGTTTGATCAATGTATTTCGTGTTTCGTCTGTATTTTCTAAACCCGCAAATAGGCATTCAAAGATGTGGTGGTCGATGTTCTTACGAGTATTATGAGGGGTTTACATCTGTCGTGATGAAATGACACAAAAATAGAAAATGGCGCAAGAGAAGAGGACTGACGTCATCTGATCCAGCAAACTTTCCAAGCAAAACACACGCGCATCAGTTTCGCCAACAAAACGACAAAACGACCGAACACATACTTGCGCGTACACACACACAGACACAGACACACACACACACACACACACACACACACACACACACACACACACACACACACACACACACACACACACACACAAAACCCCCCGACAGCCCCCAGCAGCAGCCCCGCAAGCACACAACCCCCGTTAGCAGACTACATGAACACAGCAGCCGCGCTGTCGCCATAAAAATCGGACCCTAGGATGTCTTCATGCAGATTTATGTCCTCGGTGGAGGCCTGCAACTAGCGGGCCTGCTACGCATCGCTTCTCGATACCGACCACAGCATAGGCTGTGTATGAGTCTTGTCATCTCATGGGCAAATGCTTCTAGCAGGGCCAGAAAAGGGCGACTGAAGCTGCGAGGCAACTACACAACGTCGTAATTAGAATATACGACAGATATGATTATCTTACACTATTGCAGTGCCGCTTCAGGTGCGTGCAGCGACGGAGTCTGTTGCCAGAAGGTGCAATGGAAACCATCGTATGTACAGTTCAACACTCAGCCCCGCAGAGCACCTTAGTTATGAGGTGGACTATTCGGTCTGAAGTTCCTACCTGCGCACGTGTACAGTAAACTTTGTGAGGAGGACTACAGCTCGTGGACGGAAATCCGGTCAGGTCAAAGAATCGTAATGACGTAACGGTGCTTGTTTGCTTATGACGTCATTTTTGTTAAGGAAGGAGAGAGAGAGAGATGTATACGTGTGGTACCGATGGTCGTAATAGAATAGGACTGCACACACGGTCGGGTTAATTTTCTAGCTAATAAAGTTATAGAAGTATAAAGGGAAAAAACAAGGAAACTGGGAATTCCTTCCAAACTGGAAAATAGACATAGGAAATCCTCACTGTCAAACAAACAGAAAGCACAATAGTGTACGAGTACCATACTTTTTAAGGTGAAAGGGCATTGGCTAGTTAACTGTTTCTTGGTTTAACGTCCTTTTCCATCACAGAAAGGTGACACCAAAGACGGTGCAACAATGAAAACGCCAGCACGGTTTTTTGTTGTTGTTTTTTTTTTTTTTTTTTTTGCTTTCAGCCGGGATTCAAACTCACGACCCAAGCATTGGCTGGCCAACGCTCTACCACTGAGCACGGCTATCCTGGCTGCAAGGGTATTAGAGGTGGCAGAAATGGATAATACGTGTGCGTCTTCCCCTTAATTCGCGCACCGCACGCAAAACAATCAATTTCACACCACCACATTAGATGACGCCATCACATTTTGCGTAGTAGACTCCGTCGCAAAAAAAACAAAAAACAAAAAAACAAATCACGTAAACACATTCTCCTGACCGGACCGATTGCGGCGGAGCTTGCCAGTCCTGACGTGGTTGCCCTAGATACGGTAACCGCTCAGTTTATTAGTCCGTGGTCGACTGATGCAGCCTCCTGACATACTCATCAAAATTATGCCCCCATTCAAACGTCAAAGGTCAGTGAGCATAAATTACCTTGTCAGGCGCGCGCAGTCCGCGTGCGTTCGGCTGTTTCTGCTGGACAGTGCAGTAATCACAAACCTGTCTGGTTTTGTTGTTTCGCTTTGGTGCTGTTTGTCTGCCCTTTGGTGCTGTTTGTCTGCCCTTTGTTGTTCTGCGTGCATTCTTTGTGTGAGGACGGGGTGTTAGTGGGTAGTTTACTGCACCGATGTGCCTGGTCAGCAGTCGTCAGTGTTGGTGAACGTGGTTTTGCTGTTTTGACTTGTCTGTTTTGTTAGTACGGTTTTGTTGTTTGCACATGTTTGTTTTGCTAGTACGGTTGTGCTGCTTTCACATGACGGTTTTGTCAGTATGGTTTTGCTGTTTTCACATGACGGTTTTGTCAGTATGCTTTTGCTGTTTTCACATGACGGTTTTGTCAGTATGGTTTTGCTGTTTTCACATGACGGTTTTGTCAGTATGGTTTTGCTGTTTTCACATGACGGTTTTGTCAGTATGCTTTTGCTGTTTTCACATGACGGTTTTGTCAGTATGCTTTTGCTGTTTTCACATGACGGTTTTGTCAGTATGCTTTTGCTGTTTTCACATGACGGTTTTGTCAGTATGGTTTTGCTGTTTTCACATGACGGTTTTGTCAGTATGCTTTTGCTGTTTTCACATGACGGTTTTGTTAGTATGGTTTGTTGTTTTACATGTTTGTTTTGCTAGTACGGTTGTGTTGCTTTCACTTGACGTTTCTGTCAGTTATATTTTGCTGTTTTCACGTCTGTTTTGTTAGTATGGTTTTGTTGTTTTCACATGTTTGTTTTGTTAATATGATTGTGTTGCTTTCACATGACGGTTTTGTCAGTATGGTTTTGCTGTTTTCACTTGTCTGTTTTGACAGCATGATTTAATTTTCGCATGGCTGTTTTTTTTTATATTTAAGTATGGTCTTGCTTTCAGATGTCTGCTTTGTTAGCATGGTTTTGATTTCGCATGTCTGCTTTGTTAGCATGGTTTTGTCTTCACATTTTTGTTTTGTTAGTATGGTTTCGTTGTTTTCACATGTCTGTTCAGTTAGTGAGATTTCGTTTTCACACGACCGTTTTGTTAGTGTGGTTTCGTTGTTTTCGCACGTGTGTGTGTGTGTGTGTGTGTGTGTGTGTGTGTGTGTGTGTGTGTGTGTGTGTGTGTGTGTGTGTTTTAGTCGAGTGTCTTAGCAATGTTTTGTTTGCTTTTTTTATCGTACTATTTATGAACTGGGAAAGCAGCGATTCCTTACTTTAGTCAGCGTTGGTTTTTTTGTGGTTTTAATAAATGAGAGTGGGTGAACCTAACAAACTTTCTTTTCCTCTCACATCTTGACCACAAACAAACCCCAACAAAGAAGAATTCAAAGCACAGTCTCTTTATTTTCAAACAAACCCGACGCTTCTCTTCAGCGCAGTGAAGGGCCTTGAAAGAGACAAGAGATCAAGGAAGAGGAGCTACAATGAATTAATTCCTCTTCATGCGTGAGAGTGAGCACAGACCGTTACACGTGGACTTGGTTCGTGTCGGCGCATGAAACTTTTGTCTTTAGATCCACTCAGATAAGAAGGACGTGTACCTGAGTGGCAAAAACTGGTGGACTGCCTTTACACAACATCAAACAAGTCATCTAGATTATTTCCCTTGCGTAGTCACCTCAGTGTGTCGTCAAAGCCATGTGAGTCAACTTAGACTGGAAAACAGTGTGAATACGCTGAGAGTGACAAATATGGAAAGAAACATCAGGCTGACAACCCTGTGTGAAAAAAAAATAGATTGACAAATAGCGTGAGGAAAAAAAAAAGGACTGACAAACAGTGTGAGAAAATTTATACTTACAAAGTGTGTAAAAAAAAAAAAAGACTGTCAAAATAGTGTGAGAAAAAATAACACCGACAAACAGTTAAAAAAGGGGGGGGGGGGAAGAGGTGGGGGGGGGGGGGAGAGAAAACTGACACACAGCGTGAAAAAGTAGACTGACAAATATGGTCAGAAAAATGAGACTGACGAACAAAAACCCCTCAAACCTCACAAACTGCATGAAAAACGGACTGACAAATAGTGTGAGAACAATTAGACCGAGAAACTGTAAAATAAATAGATTGACAAACAGTGAAAAAAAATTGAAAGACGAAATAAAATAAGACTGACAAATGTGGTGAGAAAAATGATACTGAGAGTGTGGGAAAAAAAACTCCTGACAAATCGTGTAAGACAAATTAAACTAATAAAATCGTGTTAGTAAATTCAGACTGACAAACAGCATGAAAAAGACCCGACTAATAAACAGTGTGGATATAATTATAGACTGATAAAACAGTGTTGCAAAATAGACAGACAAATTGTGTGAAATAATTATCTGACAAGCAGTGTGAGAAAAAAAAAGTCCGTCTGTCTGTGTGTCTGTGCACATTTCAGACTAGGACGCGTTGTTGTTGTTGTTATTGTTGTTGCTGTTGTTGTTATTTAATTAAAAAAACAACAACAAAACAAACAAAAAAAACCAAAACAAACCAAGGGTAGGCGGTGAAAATCTAGGTAGACACGGTCTGGTCATTTTTGCTTTTGGCCTACCACCCCCACCCCCACCCCCACCCGCTTCTGCCCTCCCTCCCCCTCTCTCCTCTCCTCATCAGCTGCGAACTACCCACGTGGAAATTGTCTCCAGTTTATGGCAGGCTTTTCCAGCAGCTGACAGCAGCAAGCAGAACACAGCAGGGCACTCAGACATGATGGCATTTGGAGACGCGCTGCGAGATTGTCTTGCCAGCTCTCATCGGCATTATTTCACAGAGCACTGTCGTAACGGCAACGTCTGTGTCACACACCCTTGTCTGATCTCCAGAGAAGGAGAATAGAGTCGTTGTCTTTCTGTCTTTCTTTCTTTCTTTCTTTTTGGTGTTTGTCTTTCTTTTCCGCTTAAAAAATGTTTTGTTCTTGTTTCGTTTTTCGCTTTTTTGTGCTTTTCTCGTATTTTATTTTCTTGCATTTTATTTTTATTTCATTTACTTATTTATTCTATTTTATTGGGGACAGGGGGGTGCCCCCCCCCCTCTCTCTCTCTCTCTCTCTCTCTTTGGGGTAGCGGAGGGGGGTCTAGTTGTTTTGATTCTTGTTCATCTTTTTCTTCTTCGCTGTATTTTTCTTCATCCTCTCCTCTTTTTTTTTTTCTCCCTCTCTCTCTCGTTTTTGTTCTTCTCTCTTTCCGGCTTCTGCTCCCTCTTCTTCTGTTGCTGCTTCACTTGTTAAAAAGGTACACACGCAACCAGAAAACAACATGCAAGAGTAATTATTACCCTGGCCGTCAACGAAATAATTCAAATAAATAAAATTAGAAAACACTTCAAACGCGTTGGAAATTAGTGAACACACTTATTCGACTGACAACATAAATATATAGTATGTAATAGGTAAATAAACAAGTCAATTGTGACTAAACTAAATAATAAATGAGTAAAATGGCCGGGAAAAACAGACGCAGGAACTTAATAGCTTGTTTATTATTAAAACTGTTGCAAAACTTCATATATATGAAAATGAACGTTCTTCTACATCGCAACTATTTATTCATTTAAAAAAAAAATCCCATAATGGCGGGGCTAACCCACTGAAACGGGTTAAGGATAAAGTAAAAGTAGAAAGCAAACCGACCAAAATCAATCATTCAATCAATAGATAAATAAATAAATCTTCTGAAGCCGTAGTGAACATGCCGCCACCAAACATTTCACCAATACTTGACTTGTTCTGCAGAGCTCGTATGTAAAACTCGAGGTTAATTTAACCCACGGCTACGGGCTTAACCCAGACTAGGACAAAAGAAACCCCAAAACAAAATTAGATTTTAAAAAAGGAAGCGAAGGAAGAAAGACAAAAATCCTTCTATAACCGCATAGGCACCTTGCTGGAATGGACCCGCTTCCTGATTTAGAACAAAAAAAACCAACATAAAATTTAACCCTAGAGCTAGTTTAGTTCGAGGTTAGACCCTAACCCGGGGCTAAACTCCTTAACCCCGACTTTTACATGCGGGCCCAGAGCCATATACAACTGACAAACCCGAGAACTTTAATAAAGCTTCACCCACGAAGGCTTCTTACAAGCGGCCACGTAGTTTCTTTTTACCTTGAATTAGCATCTCAACGATCACAATGAGAAGCCTTATAGTCTGCACGTGTCTCTGCACGGTTTGGCTACAGCGAGGCGCGGTGCAACGGATCAATACTCGACTGCAAGTATTGTGTGTCGGCCGCTGTACTGAGGGAGAGGAGACAACGCATCTTCTTCAGTGTAGTTATAATAATTATCAGTGGAAAAAAACGCTTATGGGCTGATCGTCAGTGGCACAACCCGCGGCTCTTGCAAGCCGATGATATGAGTTATATATGTACGTATTTCCATTTCTGTCTAGACGAATATTTCGTGAATCACGTGGTTAGTGCTCAGGTTATCTCAAGAGGAAATGTGCAGACGGGGAGAAATTGTACAGGACAAATATTGAAAAAAAAGCTAAGGAAAAAATATAAGCAATCATCATCATCATCATCATCATCAACAACAACAACACTATTGAGTTGCTCTGTTTTCATTCGGCCCGGTTACAAAGATGAACGGACAGATCCAATACAATAAATTTCTGGACACACAAAAAAATGCAACAATTTTTTTTTTTTGGGGGGGGGGGGTGGTGGTGGTGGTGAGTGAGGGGGGGGGGGGGTGCTGTACTGTGTTCCTGTGTTGCTAGTCTATTATGTCATTAGGTCCAAAATGTATTAGTCTCAGTATGTCTCTTTATTTTGTCAGTCTACTATGTTTTAATGTCTCTGTATTATCAGTCCACCATGTCATTATGTTCTTGTGTTGCTAGTCTGCAATGTCACGATGTCTTTGTTTTGTGATCAAGGAAAAAAAAAAAAGAACAGACTGCAACAGAAAAGAACAATACTTCAGTCCGTGGAAACAACTGGAGGAAAAACAGGCATATTTTTGTTTTGTTTTGTTTTCTTTTGTTTTGGAACGATGGTCTGTACAGTTACAAGAGGAAAACAATGTTCTCTATGTGTTTAGAGCAATATTTTTGGTTTGGTTGGGCTTGGCTTGGCTTGGCTTGGCTTGGCTTGGCTTGGCTTGGCTTGGCTTGGCTTGGTTTGGGTTTGGGTTGGGTTGGGTTGGTATGGGTTGCACTGGTTTGGGTTCCATTGGTTTGCTTTGCGATGGGTTACTTCGGTTTCGGTTTGCTTGGTTTGGGTTGTGTTGATTTCAGAGGTTTGCTTTGGACTGGTGTGAGTTGAGTTGAGTTGAGTTGAGTTGAGTTGAGTTGGGTTGGTTATGGTTTGGTATGGTATGGTATGGTTTTGGTGTGGTTTCCTTTGCTTTTGATTTGGTTTACAAAATATCGGAGCACGGAGCTATTGTGTTTCGTTTTTTGGTTTTTTTTTAAAAGTTCAGAAACAAATAGACAACTCTTATTTAGCGTTTGTTAATGAAAAAAAAACAACAACCCCAAAACAAAAACAAAAACAAACAAACAAACAAACACCGTAATTTATCCAAAGCAAACATTACCAAACTAAACACACACACCACAAAAAGTCATGCAGTCAGCCCCCTCCCCCCACCCCCTCCCCCCAAAAAAAACAAAAAACAAAAAACAGAACAAAACAAAAAACCCCAACAACAACAACAACAACAAACAAACAAACCAAAAACAAACCACAAAACACAAACCACAAAACAAAACAACAACAAAAACCAGCAAAAAATAACAAAAACATAACCCCCAAAACAGCAAAACCCAAATTTATTATCTATGCAACAACAACAACAACAACCAGCAAAAACCAGCCAATAAAACACAAATAAAACACCCCCCCCCCCCCAAAAAAAAAAAAATAAATAAATAAATAAATAAAATAAAAAATAAAATAAAATAAAAAAAAATAAAAAAAAATAAACCCAAATTTGTTATGTTTGCAGTTTCATACATCCCACCCCCCGCCTTCAGATACACCTCTCGCACAAACAGCACATATCTGTCTCGGCTTCCTTCCCTCTCATGTAATCCTTTTCCTGTCCTTCCCGTCATCCCTAGCGGCTCAACATGTCGGACATGTTCAGTAGCCCCGCCCCCTCTCGTGAGAGCTGTCATCATGTCGCGTGCTAGTTTCATCTCTGTGTCTATTGCCCGAGGAAACATGTCAGTTTCAGTCGGGGCTTGTCTGTCACAGTGTCTCCGAACGTTGTCAGTTTCAAGCATGCTTCGCTTCATATTACCTGCTGTGTCTGCAACACTTTCATTTCGCTGAATGTGTAAGTTTTGCTGGAAAAGCAAGCAGGAAACAGATTTTGATAATTGCGAGGTCGTTTGAAGCAAAGAAGGGGTGAAATTTAAAAAAAAAAAATAATAATAATAATAAAGTGGGTGAGGCATGTTTCAGGTCGACGACCGAAAAGGAGAACAATGCTAAAGATAATTTTCTAGATTGATGTCTCGACATGGAGGTGCAGCAAAGGAGGTGTTCAGGGGCAGCGTGTGTGCGTGTGTGTGTGTGTGTGTGGAGGGGGGGGGGGAGGGCGGGGTATGAGAAAAGAAGAATCAATGTAGAATTTGAACGAGAAGATGTACAAAGAAGCGATGGAATGGGAAAGGGGGGGGGGGTAAAAATGTTTACACTTACACATTATATAGAGGGTCGTAAAATGGAGCGTGTGTGTGTGTGTGTGTGTGTGTGTGTGTGTGTGTGTGTGTGTGTGTGTGTTATGGCGGGGAGGAGGGGGGGGGCATAAAAAAGAAAGACTGAATCGATGAAGAGATTTACCTAGAAAAGGACTGGTACAAAGGAGAGACGGGACGGAGTGCGACCTTATAGAACGACGTACTACTACTACTACTACTACGACGACGACGACGACTACTACTACTAACGCGATTTCAAAGAGAATACAGTCATGAAAAAACTAGCCCTTAAAAGCAAAAATCACATGTTCACTTGAAATCTTCAGAGGCCACTTGAAGCCACGTCCTTTTCCACCACATACGGGTGATATCAAAGACGGGGCAACGATGAAAAAGCCAACACAAATATTTGGCCCTCGCCGGGATTCGAACTGACGACCCGAGCATTGGAAGTCCAACGCTCTACCATCCGACCACCCCGGCTCCCCCGGCTTAAAAGTTAAAAAAGAGAATTCCTCTACAGGGAGGTGTGGGTTTCCCAGTGTGCCACTATGTCACCAGCAGCTAATTTTACAGGTAAACCTTACAGTACCTCACGTGAATGGAGACGTTTTACCGTACTTTATGAGGAATATCAAACTCGCGTGCATTGTCCGCCGGACGGAGAGCAGATTTACGGGATGCATACATGCCACGGCGAAACGTCAAATCAACCGTGTTCCTGGTGTGCCCGATGGGTGTGGTGAAGTGAGAGACAGGTACTGGTTACGCATCACTAATAGCTTCCAGGTCATGCTAAAAATAGAACAGAATTATCGTCCCTTTTTAATTTTGTGTGCAGAGTAAAAATATGGCAATCTGGAGCTGTTTGTTGGTTTTGTAAACAAGTGTCATGCCAGGTAATGGTTAAAAACAGTGAAAATGAGGCTGGCATGTGGACTATTTTGTATCCATGCGCGGTTGGCACAAGAGCTAGCAGACGACAGAGGAATGAGGGGATAGGTGGTCGCTGCTAGCATTGAAAAAGGTAGAAGAATTATTGGAATTTGTTTAAATTTACCCTCAACACGAGTCTTTGGATTTTTGCTGGATGGGGCAAATTTTGCTGCGCGCAGCAGCAAGTTTCAGTGACAAGAAGCAAGACTGTGACGTTTCTCCAGACAATACATACTTTCGCGCACACAGTGACGTAACGAAATCTGCGCCATAGACACCTCGCATGCACACTGTGCTGCTGCGTTCTTTTTGGCCGGAGTTGTCTGACGTGTGTGTGTGTGTGTGTGTGTGTGTGTGTGTGTGTGTGTGTGTGTGTGTGTGTGTGTGGACGGATGTAATGATGGCTATCTCCTAAACCACCTCGTTTTTAGACTTTTTTGGTGAATTTTAAAGCATTTCTAGGGTGTCGTGCACAGCGTTAGGAATATATAGCGTTTTCTTTGAAAATCGTATCTGTATTGTGTAGCCTGAGGTACTGTGGCTGACCAGGACACAGACTGAAGTGTTGTGGCACTGTCGACTGATCCACTGTATCCTAATGCATGGAGAGAGAGAGAGAGAGAGAGAGAGAGAGAGAGAGAGAGAGAGACTAGGATGTAAGAATGACTAAGGGCCGCTGCTACATGTTGCCAGGATTGGTACTTGCAGGGCTGGAAACGCAGGAAACCCTAATTAAATCGCTGGCGGCCAGCTGGCAAATCCCCCTTTCCGGTGCCGGCGTGGCAATAGAAAGCCGTTCTATTTTTCCTGGCAGCCAGCTAGCCACAGGCAGCCCCGTACAGCCAAATGACCAATCACTGCTCAAACCTTGCAAAGCCGCAGGCTGCGTGTGCGCCAAAACCGCTGCTCGCCAGCAGGCAGCCGAGTACGGCAACATGCAGACTGGCAGTCGTGTAACCGTGCGCTGAGACAAAAAGATTAGTGCGAGATGCATGCACGGTGACTAAGGCAAGTGTGCTTATTTGCACGCTTATGATAGTCCCGATGTAATGAGTCTGAGACTAGCGCTAAGTGTCACACTCGTCTGGTCTTATACTTGGAGATCTGGCAGTTCCCAGCACAGAACAATAAATGATAGTAAATGATAGGAAAGAGGCGGTGGGTGGGGGAGACTGAGGGGAGGGGGACTAAAGAAACTAAAGAATTATCCTAATAAACGTTTTATCATCAATTTTTTTTATGCATCAGGCCCAAGGCCTATACGGAACTGACTAGGACAGAGAACTCCAGAGCCTCAGCCAGTCATTTATGCATACGTCACGGGCAAATTTGCATACTCCAGGCTAAATGAATTTTTTTTTAACACAGTGTCGACTGTACGTTTAACTTTGGCCTACAAAGTACTACTGTGTTGGTGGAGTTATGTTTTCGTCGAAGCACATCAAGTTTACATTTGATAGGACAGAATAATCGGCCATACAGCTTGGCCAAATGTAAAAATAGCACCGGGTAATCCCGCTGAAAAGAGACAATGACCCCCGTTTGAATTCCACCAATCGCTGTGGCAAAGCTGAATGGCGCGAATGTCACGTGAATTATTCTTGCGCGAACTCACTGCGTGTCTACCCAGCGAGACTAACAGACAGTATACACAAAACCAGACGTTTCAAACTAAAGCTGTTTATATGAATCTGCATGCCGTGAAATAACAGCATGATAACAACTGGTCGTACCTGTAGATGTGTCTAAGTTTCGGAAATAGCAAGGAACCGTACTGTACATGCAAAGACAAAACATGTGTCATTCTTGCTCTGAGAGAGAGAGAGAGAGAGAGAGAGAGAGAGAGAGAGAAGAACCCTTTCTTTATCAACTGTAGCAGTTAAAGGCGCATTATAAGCCATTTAAAAAAAAAACTGTTGCTATACTGCGGAACAAAGAAGATAAAGAAGGAGAAGAAGAACAAGACCAAGAACAAGAAAGAGAAAAGGAAAAAGAAGTAGAGAAGAAAAAGAAGAAGTAGAAGGACAAGAACAAAAACAAGAAGTAGAAAAGGAAGAAGAAGAAGAAGAAGAAGAGAGAGAGAGAGAGAGAGAGAGAGAGAGAGAGAGAGTATTCCGTGCCCCTGATGACTTTAATAGTCTTAGACTCTTACCTGAAATGGATGCCTCCGGTAACCACAGCAACCAGACGTCGCCACCATCACGAGGAATGCAGGCCCGGGGACTGAGCACTTGGGACACGGAACGTATTGATTGTACAGTCTAGTTCAAAAGAAACGGAACACCCTCTCTTGCCTCTTAAATATAACTTCAAAAAATCATTCTTTATCGATTTTTATTTGCCTTCTGTAAAACTATCCTGTCATTGCATGACGGTAAATCATCATCATCAGCAGCAGCAGCAGCAGGATTCATCATTGTCGTCTTCATCATCATCATCATCAAAACGCTGTTTGCAGAAAGGTTTCAACCTTCCCATGCCCCTGTTCTCCTAGACAAGGACAATGTTCTACTTTTATCCCCCCCCCCCCCAAACACACACACACCTCCTCCATTTTTTTTTTTTTTTTTTGGGAAAGGCAAAACGGTGAATGTAAGTTTTTTTTTTTGTTTTTTTTTGAGTTCCCGGGTTGAGAAACTAAGAGGGAAAGTGATTGGACGAGCGGCGACAGTTAACACCGGCGCAACAAGAAACTGAACAAGTTGTGACAGGTAACATGGCACTCTTCCCTGTCAGCAGACATGGAGGCGACCAGCCACGTCAGTATCAGCTCGGGTCTGGTCGGACCAAGGACACAAGCTAAAATATGTCTTGCACGAATTTTATCACTTTTTTTTTAAAAGTTGTTTCTCTATGGAGAAACTGCCATATCTGCACTCTTCAAAAATGCGACAAAAACCAGGATGTGCAGGTTTTGGATGCATATTTTGTTTTCAAATTTTTCGCTTGTTCCTTAACACATTTGTAACAGACAGAGAGAGAGAGAGAGAGAGAGCAATAAACATCTTGCAACCCCCCCCCCCCCCCCCCCGAAAAAAGAAAAGAGAAGTTGTCATTTTGCATGCATGACAATGGCGCTACAACGGAGAGGACGAACTAGAGTTCTCTCTCTCTCTCTCTCTCTCTCTCTCTCTCTCTCTGTGTGTGTGTGTGTGTGTGTGTGTGTGTGTGTGTGTGTGTGTTTCAGCTTTAGCATTTGGGGGGGCATAAAACGTCTAAATGTTCAACACGTCTTGTTCTAAAGAAAGTGGAAGTAGCAACGACTTGAAGTGCCCTCATGCTTAGTCCCCTTACTTCCTGCACTGCGAAAGCAAACGCAAGCATCTGAATTTTCAAATTTTGAACTAAAGTACGGCTGTAATACAAAGCAAAGGTTGGTACCATTCTGAGTTGACCACAACTGCTCCAGAACGTGGAAAAAGCAAGTCAGACTGTGAAATCACCCGATAATTATCGATTCCTACAAAAAAGTCTGTTTCTTCTACTTCGCCTTGATCCCTTCATTCAACGTCTTCCCCTCCTCTTCGTCTTGCCTTCTTGTTCACCCTTGATCCCTTCATTCAACGTCTTCCCCTCCTCTTCGTCTTGCCTTCTTGTTCACCCTTGATCTGTTATCTTTTTCTTCATCATCTTCTTCTTCTTCAGGAGTCCGGATAGCCCAGCCGAGCGGTAGAGCGTTGAACTTTC
This sequence comes from Batillaria attramentaria, assembly GCA_018292915.2. Lineage (NCBI taxonomy): Eukaryota > Metazoa > Mollusca > Gastropoda > Batillariidae > Batillaria > Batillaria attramentaria. The sequence goes on along the minus strand of JACVVK020000557.1, from coordinate 257,017 downwards.
AATGCCGGTGTCGTGAGTTTAAATCCACGCTGGGACCTTTATTCTCGTTACCGCATCGTCGAGATCAGCTTTTATGTACGGGGAAAAGGATGCTGAATCCTTGGGAAAAAAATCCACCCACTCTTTTCTTCTTTCTTCTTCTTCTTTCTTCTTCTCTCCTTCTTTCTTCTCCTCTCTTTCCTTTTCTCTTTTTTTTTTCTCTTTTTCACCATTCTATTCTAACCTTTTCCTTCATTTCCTCCTGATCCTTCTCCTTGTGGGACACCCACAGTTTGCACTGGTGACGAATAGCCGTCATAGTCACCACAGACGTACACGAAAGTGGGGCGAGAGGAAAATTACTGCTGGTAGCAGTTTGGCCGTCGCGTTTAACATATTCTCTCTCTCTTTTCACCCCCTTCTGTGTCGCAGTTTGCATGCTTTTTCAAAGAAATAGACGTTTTGCGTAATGTCCCGCAATTTCCCATGTTCTACACTTTCACCTATGACTTATTGCCTCGAATGTCTGTTTCCAGGAGCGGCAGGAAGTTGCTAGAGTGGTCTCCCGTGGCGGTGTCGACCAATGACGAGTTGCAGCCGCGTCAGGGCACGCTACTCTCTTGACCCCTCCCTGCCAACCACGACATTTCGCGCGCCGAGCTGCGATACCTTTGCGCCATCGAGGAATGCAGTCAGCGCAGCGCATAGCCACCTTCCCCGGAGAGACACTGTGTATGTACTGGTTAAGATTCAGCGGAAAGCATCGAGTTGTTTGATCTGGAAACGCACGCGGCAGCACGTGACTGTGACCGTGAAACAGTAAAACATGTGACTTGTATGCTGACATCTGATTTCTTGCACTTCGTTTCGTCCGTTCTAGAGAGAGGCTGAAACTACCCACTCCGCAACGATCTGCCAAGACATGTAGTATTTCCAAGACACACACACACACACACACACACACACACACACACACACACACACATACACACACACACGCGCGCGCGCGCGCGCGCGCACAAGAGCTACAAGTACTACTACTACTACTCCTACTACTACTCCTGCTAATAATAATAATAATAGGGGTAGGCGGGTGTGTGTTTGGGAGTATAACGTTCTTTTCCACCACGTAAGGGTGATATCGAAGACGGGTCAACGCCGAGAAAAGTACGAGAGAAGGCCAGTACAAATATTTGGCCCCAGCCGGGATTCGAACTCACGACCCGAGCATTGAGAGTACAAACGCTCTGCCATTCGCCCTAGCCCGGCTCTCTAAATAATAATAATAATGACACTACTACTACTACTACTACTGTATTTATTATGGGGAGCCGGGGTGGCCGAATGGTAGAGCGTTGGACTTCTAATGCTCGGGTCGTGAGTTCGAATCCCCGCTGAGGGCAAATATTTGTGCTGGCTTTTTCATCGTTGACCCGTCTTTGATATCACCCGTATGTGGTGGAAAAGGACGTTAAACCCCCAAACACCCACCCACCCACCCACCCACCCGTATTTATTATGATTATTATTACTATTATTTCATTATTATTACAACTCACGGAATGCGTCGCGTTTTATAGAAAACTAGAGGCAGAAAACATCTGCTACACGCATGCCCGCTATATGACGACCAAACTGCACGCGCCGATTTCGCCTCTCATCTAACCTCTGCCACAGTTGCTAATCACTACGCGCAAGTAGGTCGATCCGCGTCCGTGCACTGCGATCGTGGTTAGTGACTCGTAAGCAGCCAAAACCTCTGTACCGCGCGAAACAACCGAACTGGAACCGACGCACTACGTCAACAAGTGATCACATCCGCAAAGTAGTTCCCGGGAAACGTGAGCCTAGTTAGATTATCGTCGGTTTAGTTGTACATCTTTAGCGTGTTGCTGATAGCATCTTAGACATCTGTATTGCCAAAGACGTTAAAAAAAAAAAGGACACCGGGAGATATCAGACACTTTTCCCGTCAACTGCTGATTTCATTTATGAATTTCACGAACGTATTCAATGGTGAATTCTTTTGGGAACACATTAACCCTTTAGATTTCAAAACATTCGACCGTTTCCAAAAATACCAAGGAATACTATTTTCTTGATATCTGGAAAACATGGACAAACCAATATGTAGTGTATTCATCACCGAGGTCAATTAAATTGCCCTTATTACAAACACGTTCGTTCCTAGGTGAGCTAGTCGAAGCGAACTGTGTGTATGGCGAACTCAGACGATATTTCTGACGGACAAAAACCACACTAGATGTGAAACTGTTCAGCAGCCTGCAACACTGTACCATTCTCAATATCCCGGGCGGTCGGTGGTCTAGTGGTTAAGAGACCTGTCACCAATGCGAGAGGTCAAGGGTTCGAGTCCCACTCTGGGCAAAGAATTTTTCCTTCTCGTATGTGGCACCGTTCATTCGGGCCGGTCGGGGGTTCTCTCCGGGTACTCCGGCTTCCTCCCCCTCTGCTTTGGAAATGTTCAGCCCACCAAATTTGAAAAATAAATGCAATTCTAAATCCCGAAATTTAAATAGCTGAGCTGACCCTTCGCACCACGTGATTGTAATGTGTTTATGTCAAGTGTGTAAGAGAATGCGTGTGATTCACGTGAGCGTGCGTGTTGGGTTCAGTTTGCGGCGCTTTGAGCCGATTCAGGAAATTGGGTAAAGCGCCTATACAATACTCATTATTATTATTATTATTTTCTTTTGCCCAAAGTGACACGAAAAACCGAATCAGCTAATGCGTTAGTCACGAAATAAGATGCAGTCCCTCTCTCCAATCCCATTTCACTACCACCCAACTGAACAGCGACCACCAGGAACCAAGAGAAAGGTCGAAGGCCAACACAGTCATAACGTATAACATTCTCCACAGCCCAACGCAGGAGGGACCTTTTGGGTCAACAAGATACCGTTTGCCGATGTTGCTACCAGGCTCCATGGCCCTGCAGTACAAGATCACTCGACGTGAAATGAAGGAGATTGGTGTGCAATTTCACACCCCGGCAATGGCAGATCCCAAAGGCCTCATTCCGCAAAATGAACTCTTAGCCTCGATTAGGGATTTCTGATTGGTTTGTCTCTTTCTTTCAACACCCCTTTGCGAGTCCCACGCTCCATCTGCACCCCCTCCCATCTCCTCGCACCCCCTCCCCCCCCCTCAACCCGTCTCTCTCTCTCTCTCTCTCTCTCTCTCTCTCGATTTCTACCCTCAAGTCCGCATCACCCCGAGTCCTCCAGTTGTGAATTGGATCTGTTTGCGTAACTTGTCCATGACAATCAAGGACTGATACATCAACTGCTTGCCGAGTGGAGTCGTCTATTGTGCTTACTCCAAAACTGACGTCGCCTGTTTCCTCTGGACACAGTCAAGGATACATCAAATCAGGGCAGTCTGACAGGACTGAATAGTGTTCAGCTGGAATATTCAGTTAGAGTAGCTGTTTCTGACCCCTCCCCCCACCCCTACCCTTCCCATTTGGGCGGTCTCGTCACGTGACTCTTGTGGCGGGGACGTTACACCCCAGCCAAGCAACCATCCGTGTTCCACTTTCCATTCTGTCTTGCACGCACCGTTGATTCTGTTCTCCACAAAATCTGCTGTCGTTCAATTTTAATGCATGCTCTCTCCCTAGAGATCATTTTGTTTCATAGACCATTAAATGAATGCCCTGATTCTGAATACCCCCCCCCCCCAAAAAAAAAAATAAAATAAAAAATTATAACACACACACACACACACACACACACACACACACACACACACACACACACACACACACATATCACAAACAAAACGAATGAATAAGCACCAACAATAACAACAATCTTTATTCCAAGACCATTGAAACTGAATGATGGCCGTGAATCGTGACCCCCCCCCCCCCAAACAAACAAACAAACAAAAACAACAACAAACAAACAAACAAACAAACAAACAAAAAACCAACAAAACCAACCAACAAATAAACAAACAGACCAACAAACGCAGTACGACGGGAGGTCACCGATGTAAGGCGCTATATAAATTGTATTCATTATTAAGGCCAACGAAAACGACCCGTCTGATTTACGTCGGATAGGATCCGGCCGAGATGAGGACGAGTGGTTTTTTGTTGTTGTTTTTGTTGTTGTCTTTTTGTTTATTGTTTTGTTTTGTTGTTGTTGTTGTCGACTTGGCCACTTTTTATCTTTGAAGTTTGACGGCTAGCAAAAGTTTTGAGTCACTAGACAAGAGCTAGCACGGAAAAAAATCAGACTTTCACTGAAACTGCACTGGAACAGTCTCAAAGACGGCACTGACTGGGGAAGATTTCCGAGAGAAGGAGTGGAGCGCCTATGAGCTTTCTCCGAGCGCAGACGGATGCTATCTTGAAGTGAACATAACTTTAACTGAGCTTGGGGTCAAAAAGTCGGCTGTCCATGCCCGCCGGTCGGTCTGACTGCTCTGTGATATTTGATTCCTTCAGAGAGTCAATGTCACTGGGGTAGGTGGTCAAGCATGGCTGAAGATCAGCACCTGCTCCATCGATCGCCTTGTGAAAAGTGATCTGCCTTCAACCTTGTAAGCAGGATGTTACGATAAGTCCGGGTGTGTGTGTTTCAGCCGTTGTTACAAACGGATGTTGGAATAATCGTCATTGTTACCCTGCCACGAGTTGTGGCTGATATTTTTCTTTCTTTCTTTCTTTTAAGTGTGAAAGGGACACATCTGAACTTTTTGAAACTCATGGGCCGAGTGAGGGTGTTTAAGGCTTAAAGCCGCGCAAGCCACAAAGACTAATTCGCGGCTGAGTGTGCCTGCACTACATGAAAAAAAAAAAAAAATGTAACGTTGGACAAAGGATGCAAACTGTTCTACGGGGCGGTATAAACCCAGGACATGCAGGAGACGTTGCACCTTCATACTAATTTCTCGAACTCCCGATTACAAAAAATAGCGTAGCTGATTACTGTAACAGGAGCATGACACCATGAATTATCGCTTTCTGTGAACCGGCGTGGCTATGACATGAGCGAAAAATGTATTTCTGCAGCTTGGTAACATCACATAGATGACGAGCAGTCGGAGGCAAAAAAAAATAAAATAAAATAAAAAAAATCTTGTCATGTGTCACCCACTTTGCATATAAAAGAAAAAACAAAAACAAAACAAATCTATATCTAAGAAACTCGTTGGAGATACCACTTATACCACTAACAGTTACAGCATCTGTTCAAAACACTGTTGTTGTTGTTGACAATTTGGGGGTTCTTCCTCCTAACCCGGCTGGGAGCTCCGTCTTTGAATATCACCCGTATGTAGTGGAAAAGGACGTTGCCCCCCCCCCCCCACCACCCCCCCCTCCACTCCCCCAAACACCCACCCACTCTTCCTCCTAGGGTATCAGTTCCGCTTCAAACTGTCCCATTGACTTCAAAATAGATAGTCAGAGTGAACATTGGAAAGTCTTCTGTGGTCGATATGAATGATTGCGTCATATCTGCAGCCCGGTCACCATGATGGATCCCACGGTGTTCTCCACGTCATGACGGCTACCCCAAAGCTGCACCAGTAGCTCTGCGCCCTCTGTCTTGCCAGGTTTGACGTAGAGCATCATGGACAGGATAGTATTGAAGGAGCACTAGAATATAATCCACCATGCCGTTTCACCCGTGAACCAGACCGGCACTGGAACAGTCTCAGAGACGACGCTTGGGACACTTCCGAGAGATGGGGTGGAGCGCGTATGGGTTTTCCCACGCGTAGAGACGCCAGTGGAAAATTAATCCACTATGCCGCTGCACGTATGAACCAGACCGACACTGGAACAATTTCAAAGACGACGCTTGGGAAATATCTAAGAGTGAGGTAGGGTGAAGCGCATATTGGCTTTCCGACCGTGGAGATGCCACCATTTTGAAGTGAAGTGAACTGTGGAGTCAACATTCGCAACACCTCTTGACTTTGAGTGTCGCTCATAGTGAGGTGTGTCGCTTTAAACTGGCCCGCTGATTTTAAAATACAGGATGCAATACTGCGAAACAATCTGCCATACAGTTGCACACGCAAAATAGCCAGCACGTAAAGGGTTAACCCCCTCAGGTGATCCTCCATCACACAGGCGCCTAATCAGCGAGCAGCACGCGGCACGTGCGGTTACCATGGTGACGGAATTGAGCATCCCGGATTGACCCTCAGAAGCGAGCTGTGATCCGTGTCTACACACGCTCGGTTCTCCAGGGTAAACCCGCAACACACACACACGCACCGTGCTACTACACAAGCAGGAAATCATGTCACGCACGCACACGCACACACACACACACACACACACACACACACACACACAATCACGCACGCACGCACGCACGCACGCCGCTCTCTCACACACACACACACACACATACACACACACACACACACACACACACACACACACACACGCGCGCGCGCGCGCGCGCGCTTGCGTACGCACACAATTCGTATCATACGAAACGGGTCGAAATAAAAAAAAGCACCTGTTACAACCTTCTAAGTAGTACTAGTAGCAGTATTTGTCACTGAGTGACGTCTTTTCTTTCTTTCTTCCTTCCTTTCTTGCTTGTGAGGTGTTATGCCCTAACTAACTAACTAACTTCTTTCTTTCTTTCTTTCTTTCTTTCTTTCTTCATGATGATTATTTTCTTTCTTTCTTCTTCTTCTTCTTATTATAGAGAAATTTTCTTTATAATCGGATTTCTACATAATTAATACAAGGTATTCTTCTGCATCTGAGTCTGCTCTTTTTTTAAATACTGTATCACCTATATCCAGGTACGTATGAGGTGAATCACACGCATTCTCTCAACACATTACAATCACATTTGGTCAGCCCAACCTATTCAAGCTTCGGAATTAAGAACTGCATTTCTGTAGTTTGATTTTTGTGTGTGTGGGCTGAACAAAGCAGAGGGACAGAAAGCCGGAGTACCCGGAGATAATACACCCAAATACACAAAGGCAAAAAAATAAAATAAAATCACAAGATGTTATAGAATTACGAGGTGCACTTTCCCGCTTGTCAAAAGAATTCTGCGTCTGGCTCCTTTTGACTTTTGTTTCTCTATATCAGTTACGCGGAGTGAACTTTGTGAACCCTGAAAACATCAGTATGCACCGAATTTCACCCCGGCCTAACCTTGCACCTTACGAAAGAGCGACAATCTACGCTAGAGCACGGAGAAGGCAAGAAAAAAAAATACAAAAGGAAAACAAGAACGAGCGAACGAAAGAAAATTATCTGTGTTTCGGGTCTGGGTGCCAACAGCCCCCATCACACGTCACAACAAAGGGAGATCACCATCAAGACAGAGCAGAGTTATCTACACACAATCTGTGATCAACAATAAAGATGCAGTGACAGTTTGCCCCAGCTATGCTAATCTCGCAATCTTCACTCCAGCAAGTACAGTCATTTTACATGCCTCTCTCTCTCTCTCTCTCTCGCAAGTAGAGAGCATAGTCCTCTCTCTCTCTCTCTCTCTCTCTCTCTCTCTGTGTGTGTGTGTGTGTGTGTGTGTGTGTGTGTGTGTGTGTGTGTGTGTGTGTGTGTGTGTGTGTGTGTGCTCTCTACTTTGTAATAGTAGCCGAGCAAGGACAAGATGTAAGACAGGTCTGCGCGCCTGATCTTTTATCCTTGCAAAATAAAGTTTCGTTCGATGGTAAACTCTCTCTCTCTCTCTCTGTTTACAAAGGTCGCACGTGTGTGTGTGAATGCGTTTGGACCTGATGGACGATTTTCTCTATGATTTTGTTTCTTGTAGTTTAGTGCTTATTTTCTGTGTTGAATTTTCTTTCTTTTATATTTTGCTCCATTTTTTCCTTAGTAGATAGTCTTTGTAGTACTAGCAACGTCGAGTTTGCAAACTGGCGATTTTATGTCATACCTTTGACCGTTGATAAATGAAGTTTCATCATCATCATCATCATCATCATCATCATCATCATCATCATTATCTCTCTAAATGGCGGGTTCAAGGACGATAAAGCTTTAATAGGAGAAATAAATCTCTGTAGTATTAGCAACGGCAAGTTTGCAAACTGGCGAATTTCTGTCACTGAAAACTTTTACCGTTGATAAATAAAGTTTCATCATCATCATCATCATCATCATCATCATTATCTCTCTAAACGGCGGGTTCAAGGACGACAAAGCTTTAATGGGAGAAATAAGAATAAGAATGATGATGAGTATGATGATTCTGATGATTCATTCCTCCGATGCAAAGTGAGCCTAAATTAACTCTACAAAAGAAAGACCACTACACGGCAACGGACACTTTTGGCGTACGCAAAATGACGCCGTAACGGGACATAGTCGAGCTAACTGGTACAGTGTTACTCTGTAAATGGTCAGAGGTGTGTGTGTGTGTGTGTGTGTGTGTGTGTGTGTGTGTGTGTGTGTGTGTGTGTGTGTGTGTGTGTGTGTGTCCTACGCCAAAAAAACCCAAACATTTCTATTGTTACCGGCCCCCGTAGTGTAGTGGTTAGCACTTCGGACTATGGACCGGGAGACCCGGGTTCGAGTCCCAGCCGAGGCAAGCGGGATTTTTCCTACCTAAACCTAGGTCGGCTCCTACCCAGAGCGGGTGTGCTATGGGCCCAATGGGGAGGCTGTTGCCACACAGCCGAGCTTCACCCACTTCACGGGTGCGACTTTGGGGGTGCTTCCCTTGGTATGACACGTCTTATGATGTGGATGATTACACGGCCGCCACCGCAGGTGCCGTAGTTCCCGGGCCTGGTTAATGCCGGGATATTTATGACAGGAAGCGTGGAATGCGGCCCTGTCCCGCAGTCCCAAACCACACGGACCTCCATAGCATCATCTCACCTTCATCCTCATCTCCATCATCATGCATAATAAAAAAAAATTGCCCCGACTTCCGAGCCCTCCGTGGATTCCACCCATTACCAGGGAGGAACACCACTGGAGCCGGCAAAGAGTTGGGGCAGCAAAAAAAAAAAAGAGAGAGAAAAAAAACAATACATTTCTATTGTTTTCTTTTTCCCCTTTCAGGTGAGAGATGCAGTTCACTGATCCATTCATAAAGAAAAACCCACACCGTATTCTTTAAAGAAAAAACACACACGAAAAACGGCACTGGAAACAGAATTACAAAAAAAAAAAAAAAAAACTCTTTTAGGGCTAGACAGTTCGGCGCGGGGACAGGAACCCTACACAGAATCCTCGCGCAGCTCCAGCGCTGAACACACGCGATTCCGCAACTGTAGAAACTACTGAAAATAGCAACAGCCAAGAGTGGCAGGAAATCTCGTCAAAAACCTAATGTTTCCTGCGCCGAATTCCCGTCCGCTTTTGAACAGGCACAATGTCTGTCGACTCCCAAAGGGGCTTGCAGAATTGATGTCTTTGCTTGTCGTCCAAGCATGCTTGTTGCGGAGGCTTGGGTTTCGGGGTTCCCTTTGATCTCGGATAACTCGAATGTAAGAAGCGAAGAAAGAAAATATATGCAGCGACGCACAAATGAGAAAAACAGAAGACGGGAGCAAACAACTCGGGGTTGTCAGTCAGACTCTGTGAGAGAGAGAGAGAGAGAGAGAGAGAGAGAGAGAAGGGGTGGGGGGGGGGGTGTTGGAGCATCGTCGACTAATTTCTCTCTGTGATGAGTTTGGGGTAGAAATGTATGGTTGAAAAAGGGGTGGTAAGGGTCTTGAAGCAAGGGAGAGGGGCTAAATGAGGAGGGGGTGGGGTGGGGATGGGGGTGTGGGGGGTAGATGGTAAGGAGTATGCCGGGGGGTAACAAAGGAGGACTCGTGGGTTTTGGGGGTAGACGTATGTGTGTGTGTGTGTGTGTGTGTGTGTGTGTAAAAGAAAATGATACTTCACAAAACAGAAAGTCGGATATAAACTATGCTTGAGGCGAGTAAGTTTGTGTGTGTGCGTGTGTGCGTGCGTTTTTGAGAGAGAGAGAGGGCGAAAGATGTGTGTGGGGTGGCCTCGCGGCTCAGCGAAAGAAAGAGGAAAAGTAACGGCTGCAAGTGCAGACAGACATCATGTAGTTTTCCTGCTGCGAGTGGATGCCTGTGAAAAATACACGCGCCGACTTTCCTCTCAATTACACGGTAAAGAAAGAGATTTTTCTTCACCACGGGGTTTTGATAAACGATCCTCTCTCTCTCTCTCTCTCTCTCTCTCTCGGGGTGGGGCCGTGTGTGTATGTGTTTGGGAGGGGGGGGGGGACGTGTTCACTTGTGACCAATCATGTGACACAAATCACCGCTGAGAAATTATCGTAATCAGTCGATAATTACAGTGAATGCCAGTAAAAGTTGTATGAATGTGTCGAGGACAAAATGCCTGCAAACAGTCAGTTTTGATTTCCTTGCTGTATGTTGTTTGTTTCGATGGACATACATTTCCTTCATGGTTCCCTTCACGTGGTTTTCATAAACGATCCTCTCTCTCTCTCTCTTTCTCTGAATTTCGCCTGGTCCATTCCCAAATATTCATCGGACATTCAGCAATCGACCCCCCCCCCCCCGCTCCCCCTCCCCCTCCCCCCCCCCCCCCCCAAAAAAAAGGCCCAGACAGCTCTATGACTGGAGCAAGAAACCCCGGTGTAACCGCTAACCAAATACGAATTGAGACTTGGTGTTATCGACAGAGAGCTACGCGCAGGCGCAGCTTTTCAGCGCGCTCTCATTAAAATCTCGCGCCGGGCGTGACTTGATTTATCGGCGCGGTTTTTTGCAAGGCTTCAAAGCCCCTGGTCGGGTAGCTTCAAAGGGGGGCCGGTAGGCGCGGGTGTGATGGCGCTTATCGAAAGCTGGTTTGGGTGTGGGATCCACGGGTCCTGCCCCCCTCCCTTTTGCTCTCTTCAGCTGGCTGACCGGCCGGCTGCGTTTTATCGCTTTCCACTCTCTGTCTTGGACCACACAGCACCGGCCCAGAATACATTAGCGGCCGTGAGGTGGATACCGAATCGTGTGTTCTTGGTTATTGTGTTCCGTGTGTGTGTGTGTGTGTGTGTGTGTGTGTGTGGTTTTGTTGGTTTGCTGGCGAAAATGACGCTTTTATGAGCGCTTCACCCATGCCCCCCCCCCCTCCGCCTCACCTCATTCTTTTTTCTTACAAGTGGAAGGACAGCGTATTTCCTGTTATCGTTTTCCTGTTTGGTTTGGTTTGTTAACTTATTGTTGTTGTTCTCTCTCTCTCTGTGTGTGTGTGTGTGTGTGTGTGTGTGTGTGTGTGTGTGTGTGTGTGTGTGTGTGTGAGTGTGTTGGGGGGGGGATTTTTCTTTTCTTTTCTATTTATTTATTTATTTGTTTGGTAGCTACATTTGCCCCTCGTGTAACCAGCAGAACAAGAACATAGTTCATAGCAGAAAAATAAAAGATCTACAAGGGTCTGCAATGTGAGTGTGTGTGTGTGTGTGTGTGTGTGTGTGCGCGCGTGTGTGCGCGGTCGATTTTGTTTTTGTAATTTTGCTACAACGGAGGAAGAAAGTAACAGTATATCTCAAATTGATGCCTGCTGGTTACAAATCAGTTACTGTCGTATTAGTCAATCCAGATTTAATTTAATTCTTCGCGTCCTAAATAACACTAAGCGTATTTCTGGTTGCTACCCCCACCCCTACCTCATATTCTCCACCCAAACTACCCCCTCCGTCCATCGTTGCCAGAGAAGCTGGGCTTGGAGGACGGTTCAAGGGAAGCTACCGCAGCAAGAAAAGACAAATCGATCGGTATTTCTACGGACATCCACGCAAAAGCTATGCGTGCACAAGACTGAAAACAAGCAAGCGTGTCAGTAATTTATATATGCATACTTGTACGTTTCCGCGCATACTAGGTAATCGTGACCCATCAGACCAAAGTCGACAGCGTGACAATCACAAAAACCGTGACCTCCTTGTAACGATGAATAACACAGTGACATTTGTGGTTTGTTTGACGCTCAGACAGCCTCTGTCTGGCATAGTAATTTGCATATTGCTGACGGGGTGTTTCCCAAAATACGCTGGATGACATTCAGGTCAGCGTGTGATAAGCAAGTTGTATTACACCCCTTGTGGGGGTAATATCAAAACGAACATGATTTAAAGAAGCTCTTTCAAAGTTAATGATTCGGAGTTTTGAAAACGTATTTTTGTTGTTGTTACACGCATTTGTTTTGTTTGTTTGTTTGTTTGTTTGTTTGTTTGAAGCTATTGCTTGTAGTGCCACGAGACGATGAAGTCTTACCTGAAAGTATTTGAATAAAGTTTCCTTGAGAAAACATGCATGTTGATGAGAAAAATCACCAAGCAGTCGGTATCCACTGTCCTGTTCAGGTACAAATATTACATTAATAGTGGATATATAATGTCGTATGTTCAGAAACCTCCTTTAAACGGGCAGTTTCCATGTTCACTGAGCCAGAGTCGTGGGAGCGCCTGTACGCTCGAAATACTCGTCTTTATAATTAGTAGAGCTCATAGTGCGATACAATATTGTTCACACTTCGAGCGAGCGGTCGAGTATTCAAATTGTTCGACTATTGATACAACAATCTCGCTCAGTGTATTAGCCTGCGCCGCGTCACTGAGTGAGTACGCTTCTGTTGGCTCAGTGCCAGGATTTGAGATGGTGTCACGGTGCAGATGCGATGGTAGACCACGAAAACAGATCAGAACGATCTTTGAGCATAAAAATCATGCAGGCTGCCCCTTTAAATAGCCTTTGGCTGAAAATAGACTGCTTGCGCTTTTTAGAGGCCTGTTGGGAGCTGGGGTGGTCGAATGGTAGAGCGTTGGACTACTAACGCTCGGGTCGTGAGTTCGATCCCGGCTGGGGCCAAATATTTGTGCTGGCTTTCTCGTCGTTGCCCCGTCTTTGATATCACCCTATGTGGTGAAAAAGGACGTTAAACCCCCAAACACCCACCCTTTTAGAGGCCTGTACTTTTCTAAACCACAATGAGCGTGACCATTCATGCTTTCTATATAAAAGAAATCAAATACTGAACTAATTGTGACGGATATAATGACAAACCATTTTTCTATTACAAGATTGTTGAAACAAAGAAATGACATTTATAAAACGGGAGGGAGGGGGAAGTGGGGGGTCGGGGATGATGCAAGAACGTTAAAGACAAAAAGAATAACAACAACAATAAAACCCCAACAACAACAAAACACACACACACACACACACACACACACACACACACACACACACACACACACTTAGGCTACCGGGCTATAGGCTATACACTTAGGCTACCGGGAAACCTACTGCCAGGACATCACTGCACACCTTTCCCGCTGTAAGAATCAGGATGGCCCGAGGCTGTGACCCTCTGTGCCAGCGGGGAGCCAGTGATGGGCCCGAAGCGGAGCAAGATGAACAATGCATTCGATCAAGGCGAGTGATTCCACTGGCAGCGGTTCCCTCCCTTCCACCGCTGCTCCTGGCTGCATCAGGTCATCGATAACAAAATCAGTGTTGGGTGGTGGTTGGGGGTGGCGGGGTGGGTGAATCATAATAACTAATATTAAACCGTTGTTTTTTTTGTTGTTGTTGTTTTTTTAAAGAGCAGTATTCTCCCAGAAGTACGGCGTTCAAAGAGCCTTTGCACGTGTGCGTTCACTAACACACACACACACACACGCATGCACGGACGCACGCACGAATGCACGCACGCACGCACACACACACACACACACACACACACACACACACACACACACACACACACACACACACACACACACACACACACACACACACACCACGCACGCACGCGGAGATTTTTATATACGAACGACTATTGACAATTTCATAGAAAAGATAATGGTATTCAACTTTTTTTTCACAAACTCTCTCTCTCTCTCTCTCTCTCTAAAACAAAAAACAAAAAAAAAACAACCAAAAACACCGCCTCCTGTTGAAAACGTACAGAAGTTTTGGGGGAAAAAGTACGAACACTTTCATGGGTATGACAGCCAGAGTGAGTCAGCGTCAAACCTTCACTGAATATGCAAGACCACCATCCCCCCCCCCCCCCCACGTTCAACCCCTCCTTCTTCCATCTTCCACCTGAACACCCCCCCCCCCCACTTCAGTACCCTACTATCCATGACGAGCGCTAGCTCTTCGCTGTATGAAGACAACATGCACTTTACCCTCCAACCGCAATACATCCCGGTTTTATAAGCTTGGGATTAAATTGTCTGAGCTGTAAGTTTGTCATTGAGATTTACTGTCTATTTTCCTGAGGAAGGGGGAAAAGAAAAAAAAACCACCTAAACTACGCGACCGCTGCCGGCAATTAAGAGAAGCGACTGCCGCAGCAACTCAGGTGTGAAAAAGGCTCATACATTTCAATCCATCAGCCACGCATGAGTGAATCAGTCACTGTCCCCCCTGTTGGGCTTACCTGAACAACCAGACACCGTGACGGGGCAAAACTATGGGGCCTTTGCGAAATCACCGACCGTGCAATGTTTTCCGATGAGTGGACCCCACCTCCTCTGTTAGAGGGTTTTGTGAAGAACTTCAATAACCGCTTGAAGAATCCTTTGGGCAACCTGATAACATTTGCATACAGGCACGGTGGTAGCTGCAGGGGGTGTGTGTGATCCAGACAACCAGAGACAGTCGTGGCTATCTGTTTGAATTGTACCATTAATTTTTTTTTTATGTCAAGGGTGAGGAGCCAACTAGGCCATTGTAGGATTTCAAACGCGATTCAATTTCAAAAGGGAGAAATGGTTGGCGTGTTTTTAAACATCTTGAGGGCACTGGTAATTATCAGAGAGAGTATAAAGAGTCAAACGTGCATAACAATCAGGGTGCAATTTATTTATTTATTTATTTATTTTTTATTACCTTATTATCCCTTTTTTTGGAAATTCGGGCTGCCTCCCCCGGGGTAAGCACGTCGCCGCGGTGCAGCACCACCTAATACCTATCGTATTTTTTTTATTTATTTTTTTTTACAATTTTGCTGGGGGAGGAAAGCCGGATAACCCGGAGAAACCCCCGATGAGCAGACCGACAGCCAGGAAAAAACGGTATCACATATCACAAGCTCGACCTGGGCTCGAACCCACGCTTCATCGCCGTGACATTGGTGACGGCCGTTCAGTAGCACAGCGGCTATATCCGAGGCGCTACCTATCGGACCACTGCTCACCCCAAAATAAAATATAAAATATTAAAATATGAAACAATTTTTTACCTAACACCCTGCATGTTCCTCCTTTTCAACAGTACAGAATTGACATGACTCTCAGTCAGTTGTTTCCACCGACAGAGACCAGACAGGGAAACCCAGAAAATTTCATGACTTCCATGACGTGCAAACTCATCCAGTCGCATGTCCAAGTATTCAGAGTCCCCACAACTCTGGATAATTCAATACAGAAGATTCGACCAGAAACTCTTTTCGACAAATCTAGATCAAAACTAGTTTCAGACACTTAAAGATCTAAACTAGGTCAGACATATCAATATCTAAACTAGTTTAGACATATCAATGTCTAAACTAGTTTAGACACTTCACGATCTAAACTAGTTCAGACACTTCAGGATCTAAAATAGTTTAGATACTTCATGACATAAACTAGTTTCAGACACTTCGAGATTGAAACTAGTTTAGACATTTAAAGATTAGCGTTAATGTGCTCTTCCAGCAAACCTAAACAGCTAAGTCTTCTGCAGGGGAGCCGGGGTGTTCGAATGGTAGAGCATTGGACTTCTAATGCTCGGGTCGTGAGTTCGATCCACAGACCTAAAAAAAGAGATTCGATCCCGGCTGGGGTCAAATATTTGTGCTGGCTTTTTCATCGTTGCCCCGTCTTTGATATCACCCTATGTGGTGGAAAAGGACGTTAAACCCCCAAACACCCACCCACTCACCCTAAATCTTCTGCTTCTTACGGGTCATTAGCTAACACACCGAGATCTAAACCATTTTAGACACTTTTTAAATTTAGTGCTTACGTAATCATCTGACAAAAACCTACAGCTAAATCCTTCGGCTGTAACGGGTTTCAGACACTTCAAAAATCTAAACTAGTTCAGGCACCTTAAGATCTGACCTAGTTTAGGCACTTCAAGATCGAAACTAATTCAGACGCTTCAAGATCTAAACTAGTTTAGACACTTCAACGATTAGTGCATGATATGTACTTCTCCAACAAAACTCAGCACAGTTAAATGACTAGTTTCAGACACTTCGAGAGCTAAACTAGTTTAGACACTTTAAGTTTAGCGCTGACGTACATTTCCAACAAAACACTACAGCTAAATCTTTCGGCTGTCACGGGTCAGCGGTAGAGAATCGGAAATAATGGCAAAACCTCCGCACCACCACTCAAAATACTCCACACAGAAAACAGAAAACAGGAGTTGCCTCTATCTCCAGTCGAGTGGAATCTATAGAAAAGGAAGAGACATGCGGAATTCGCATCTACGGTTTGAAGTCAGCTCATGCAGAGAAGTGGAGAGAAGCTTCTTTTCAAGTCCAGATGTAGATATCCAGTTTTCTCATTTCGGTCCGTTCGGTGGCCGCTGATTTTCAAGATGGCGTAAAACGGGAGGCTGGAAAATGCATCTGCTTGGAGGTAATAAAACGCCAAGAGGTCTAGGGTTCTCTCAGACAGAAAACGGCAAGGTTTCCGGCACTGAATTTTACGACCTTGGGAACCAAAATGATGTGATACCCTTGGTGTGTGTGTGTGTGTGTGTGTGTGTGTGTGTGTGTGTGTGTGTGTGTGTGTGTGTGTGTGTGTGTGTCCCTCTCTGTATGTGTGTGTGTCCTTGTCTGTCTGTCTGTCTGTCTGTCTGTCTGTCTGTCTCTCTCTCTCTCTCTCTCTCTCTCTCTCTCTCTCTCTCTCTCTCTCTGTGTGTGTGTGTGTGTCCATCTCTGTATGTGTGTGTGTCCTTGTCTGTCTGTCTGTCTGTCTCTCCCTCTCTCTCTCTCTCTCTCTCTCTCTGTGTGTGTGTGTGTGTGTGTGTGTGTGTGTGTGTGTGTGTGTGTGTGTGTGTGTGTGTG
>JACVVK020000557.1:212500-235000 GCA_018292915.2 Batillaria attramentaria | reverse complement strand
TTATACAGAGATTGAATCCAAATTTCATGGGTCTATAATTTCATTTCTTCAATAAATATGGAAGGGACCACGATAAACAAGCCCACAATTTGATCACGGCTGCCTTAGTCTCGGCTGTGGTGGCTGAGGGACTGGTCAAGGCAGGGTAGGGCCGTTTAAATTCAGCGGAGGGGGGTGGTGGTGGGGGGGGGGGGGGCGGCAGGGGAAGGGACGTGTGTGTGTGTGTGTGTGTGTGTGTGTGTGTGTGTGTGTGTGTGTGTGTGTGTGTGTCCGTCCGTGGGGGGGGGGGGGGGGGGGGGAAGGGGGGGAACTGAGAGGGATGAACAAGGATGAAACGGGGGGTTGCGGAGGCATGTTGACACAACCCAGACAGAAAATGGGGTTGGAAAAAAAACCTGAATGTCCAAGCAGAATTTCTTGATAATTATTTTTTTTTTAAATTTCAGTCTTGATTCTTATTATTGTTACAAGCGCGTGTACTGTAGTTTACACACAGACACACAGACACACACACACAGACACACAAACACACACACACACACAAACACACACACACACACACACACACACACACACACACACACACACACACACACACACACACACACACACACACACACACACACAGAGTTTCGGGGTTCGTGTTAGTTTAACTTTGTCAGTCGGACGTCGCGGGCACAATGGCACCTACACTTTCATTCAAACATCCGTAACTTACTTAGTCAATTTTCCGCTCGATCCATGAAACTTCATAATTTTGTCAATAAGGTTGTTGAGAAGGTGATCACCAAAACTTGTGTGATTTTGACAGTAAACAAACAAATGAATAAACAAAATCATTGTGTAGTGTCCACCTGTACAGACCAGGCCCATGACAGGATAATTGTTCGTCTATACATGGGTTTTCTTCATCAGTCAGCCTCAATACAAATTTCTCAGAATTGACAGAAACATAAGAGAATAATTATTGTGAGGTTCGTTTTTACCTCTCATAACCCCCCCCACACACACACACACACACACACACACATACACCGCTGGGCCCGGTGCGTAGTGGCGTTTGTGTTGTTGTCCACTGAATTAGTTTTCTATATCTAAATAAAATAGAATTAAATCAAATAAATTCTTCAATTAATTTTATGCAAAACAAAAATGAAACAAAATAAATTGTGTGCCATTAATTACACCCTACTCTTCTCTCCCTTTTGTTTGAAATAATTTATATCCCTTCATCTTTATTCTCCTAAACACCCCCACCCCCTAACGTCTCGGCCTCCCCCACCCCCACCGCCCATCACCGCCACCCGCCATGGTCAACCCTCTACAACCCCTCCCCCCTCCCTTCCTCCCCCACCCCTCTGTCTCAAGGACTTTGCCCGGTTTGTGGAGGATAAAGTTGCCAAATATGCTCCCAGGGCCTATTACAAGCAGACACGAGATCCTTCCTCGGGATAACTCCGTCTCGGGGAGATATTTCATCGGGATTAGTCGGCCCGCTTAGTTATGCATACGAGGCTCAGGAGACGGAGTTCGAATGGGCAGAGCGAAACGAGAAACGTTGTTTTGCTGTGTGTCAAAATGCTGTTCGCGTCCCTCGGGGGGAGGAAGACAGAACTGACCTGCGCAATATCCGGGAAGCTCTTCTGTCAGTTTTACTGCCGGGCCGAGAATGCTAAGTACACGTACAAGACGGAGGGGGGAGGGGGGGGGGAGTGATTCGTGTGTTTAGGATAGTAGAGGGGTCAGTAAAAACGTGTTTGGGGGATACAACGGGGCAACACCGTCCCCAGTTACAAGAATTTTCATTTTACTAAGAAAAACTGAAAGACAAACAAACAAACAAACGAACGAACGAATGAATGAAGGATCAAACAGACAAACGAACGAACGAACAAACGAACAAACAAACTGAAAAACTGAAGAAGGAAGAAAGGAAAGAAGGAACGAAGGAACGAACGAACAAACGCTGAAGCCAACGAACGAACGAATGAACACTGAAGCGAACGAACAAACGAACAAATGAACGAACGAACAAAAGAACACACAAACGAACACACGAACGAACGAACCAACAAACCGACAAATCAACCAACCAAACATTTTTGTGTCTTACGCATTACGGCCAAATGCAACAGCGAAAACAAAACTGATTCAAAGTGAATACGTGACGCACGGTTCTTTGTATTGAAACTAAACACCCACATTTCACTGGTACATACTTCGCGATTTTTCCCCTCGCATAATCGTGTATTTTATTAACACATACACCTCACAATATTATGTCCAATCCCAAGAAAGATATCCAAAATGCATCCGCTTTTTCAGGAAGGGTATTATAACTGACATAATTATGTCTGGGTGTTCTGCTTAAAAAAATAAAAATAAAAAAAGCGCAAATATTTAGTTAGCGCTTAGAAGTATTTTGTTACGGCAGGTTATGTTGTTGTTGTTGTTATCATTATTATATCATTATTATTATTTAAAACCTATTATTATTATTATTATCATTTAAAAACCCCTCCCTAAGCGCCGTGAGCACTCAGGGTGAAGCCGTGTGCTTTACCAAGCATCCAACATCATCATCATCATCATTAGTAGTAGTAGTAGTAGTAGTAGTAGCAGTAGTAGTAGTAGTAGTAGTAGTAGCAGCATATAATTTTATTATTACTGATTACATGTATTATCAGTTATTATTGACTGTCATTCCTTAGGAAAGTTGATTGCTTCATTCCATCGATTATCAACGTAAATTACATGTTTAAATGGTGTTGTTACGCTTTTATAGATTTATCACCCGCCAAGTATCCGAAATTTAAATTCTGTGTAAGAATCTGTTTTTTTTCCAGGGCTCGGAATTGTCTGCCCGAACAGCTTTCACACTCTCGTCTGTCCACTGGTAAAGTCTATTGCATTGTTATTGTTGTTGTTAAATAATAATTATAATGATAATAATAAAACTAATAATAATAATAATGATAATGATAATAATAATAATAATAATAATAATAATAATAATAATAATAATAATGATGATAATAATAATAATAATAATAATAATAATAATAATAATAATAATAATAATAATGATGATAATAATAATAATAATAATAATAATGATGATAATAATAATAATAAAACTAATAATAATAATAATAATAATAATAATAATAATAATAATAATAATAATAATAAAACTAATAATAATAATAATAATACAAGCAAATTTTAAGACAAGCTCCTCATCCGAAAAAAAAACCCACTGATGTTTTTGTATTTTATATTATTTCACTACCACCACCTAGACATATACTAAGATAAATAAAATAATGAATAAATAAAGAAAGAAAGGAAGAAAGAAAGAAAGAAAGAAAGAAAGAAAGAAAGAAAGATGAGACCGATAATAATTGACAAAGTATGGAATACGTGTACGCCTACCGGTAAATCAGACAGTATTACAATTTACACAACAAAATTTATAAACTAATAAATAAACAAATGAATACTAAACAAAACCACCAAGTGTTTACGAAAATGAATAAATGGGTTTTTGAATTAACACGAAAAGCTTTGCTTTTCATCTTTTTTTTATTCGAAGAGATCAGGTTGTCCTTTCGAAAATTAAGATTATTTTTGCCGTGTATTTGTGTATTTGAGCGACTGTTTTACATTACGTGTGTGTGTGTGTGTGTGTGTGTGTGTGTGTGTGTGTGTGTGTGTGTGTGTGTGTGTGTGTGTGTGTGTGAAAGAGAGAGAGAGAGAGAGAGAGAGAGAGAGAGAGAGAGAGAGACGGCCCGGGCGCACTGATAACATTTTGAACTTCCGACTCTAAATAAACGCGGCCAAGTCAGCGAACATTCCATCCCCCCGATAGGCCCTCGCAGCCGCTACGAACTGAACTACAGCCTCACTAGGTTGCGTCATGCCACTCAAAATGTAACTTAAAGTCTACAAATGCAACAACAAACACATTCCGAAACAATTTCACACTAGCAGACAAATGATTTCAACCGCCGAGACTTCAGTCAGCTACAACTGACGCACTACTACTACACACGAACAGCGCTTTGGCCGCAGCCTAGTCTCTCACCTCTGTATTAAATGGCTGACACAGTCGGGCCCCGTTCGGCCATTCCCGTAGCAGCTCGGTCACGCGCTGTGGGATGGATCGCGCGAGCCTGGTGTCACGTGACTGTGAGAGAGGGCCGCACGCGTTGCCCCGAGCCCGCACGCGGTGTCAGCTAAATTCCTGCGCGGGGGTCAAACATAATGTAGTTCCACTCGGCTGCGCCTCTATCGCCTGAGCGCTGCTTTTCGATTGGAGTGACAAGAAAGGAACGAAATTTTCGCCGGGGCGTCTCGCACGTGAAACTTGTGAATAAAATAATCTTTAAAATGTTCTTTTAAATGGTGTAGAATGACATTTTAAGCGCGCGAACGTCTCATAATGACGCTAAGAGTGTCGACTTTGGAAAAAGCCATCCGTCTACACAGATACGGAGCTTGCCATTTGATCGTATAAAATCATATGTAGTGTTGTCCCTTTGAAGCAGTGTCAACCTATACGCCGCATACTAGCTTTTATTCTCAACACATTTCATCTGTTTTCAGTCATATCCCGTCCGCCTCAGTCCCCCCCACTGATGAACTCGCGGCTACTGGTGCATCTTTCCATTCTTAGGTGCATGGGCTCATGGACTTGGATTGAAGCAGAACTGATAAGCAAGACAGAAATAATAGCGTACACGTCCGTATATCACACTACTTAAAGAATGGCCTTCGCCTTGTCAATCCTGTACCGAGTGCAGGTCAACCTAAATATATAATACTACTATGTAGGAAAAATCAGCAACACCCCTCCCGCAATATCATCCTCTCTCCTTAAAAACAAATACTGTCCTAACCGTATTGTTAACAAAATTACAAAAATAAAAACGAAAATAAAAAAGGCTGAGCGTGCAGCATATTTAGGCCCACAAATCGCGCTGAGCTGTTTATCTACTGTCTAATTTCGCACATTTTCACACATGCACAGTAACGGCGTCTCACAGACTGGAACTGAGCAAAGAGAAGGCTACACGCGACGCGAAAATCGAGGCGTATGTCAGTCTTGCGATCCTTCACTGAGAAGAAACGCATTAGGCCGCTTGTTTTGTACTCGCTGATTTTAATTATATCTACACAGTTCAAAGTTAAAAAGAAAACCTAGCACACACACACACACACACACACACACACACACACACACACACACACACACACACACAGGTTTAAAAAAATTAATACAGTAGTCATTGAATGTTTGTTTTGTCGCCACGTGACTTTACCGTGATAAAACGTGTACGTTACCCATATCAGTGGTGGTGTAGAATTTCCTTCGTGAACAACTCGTAAACTTGTTTGCGTCACTTTGCTCTCTCGCGACTCGCTTTTGTGCGGGCTATCTTCTCTTGGTGTCCTGTCCTACTGTTTACTCTGTAAAATGCCTGTGCACGTGTTTGAAATGAACACGTGCGTGTGTTAAGGAAGGGGAAAAAAAAGTCGCACTCACTCACACACATCCAGACACCCCCACCGACCATCCCCAGATCCCCAGATACTAACCGCTTAGAAGGGGGGGGGGGGGATGCTGACCGGAATAAGTGAGTTTTGAGTTTTAAAAACAGTGAAAAATGGAAACGGAGGGATGTCAGTGTAGTGGAAGTACATTCCATACACTAGACGCCTGATATTGGAAAGGCCTTTTGTAACAGGTAAGCTTCGCTCCCAGAATCTGCTC
Organism: Batillaria attramentaria; assembly: GCA_018292915.2. Taxonomy (NCBI): domain Eukaryota; kingdom Metazoa; phylum Mollusca; class Gastropoda; family Batillariidae; genus Batillaria; species Batillaria attramentaria. Next base: position 229,224 of record JACVVK020000557.1, on the reverse strand, counting down.
TCTCTCTCTCTCTCTCTCTCTCTCTCTCTCTCTCACACACACACACACACACACACACACACACACACACACACACACACACACACACACACACACACACACTTTCTCTGCTTCCTCCCCACCCCTCCCCCTTTTCTACTCCCTAGAAAAAAAAATGTTTGGAAGTTCCCTAACCCTGACTAGTTTATCGCGAGAGAGTAAGGGGCGTAACTATTCAGAAGGGAGATAAGGCGCGGGCGGGATAACTTATGGCTTCATTAAAATGGGGGTTCTCCATAGTCTGTGTGTATACACACACACACACTCCACCTCGTGGAAACTCGACAGGCTGAGGACCTTTGCCTCTCAACACTGTGCGGGAAATTATCTCCCGTGGCAAGGGAGACGACTCGGTAAACACCTGTGGACCGGTAACCCGACCCTTCCCATAAAAGAAAATTGGGTACCCCTACTGGAGAGGCGCGACATATGATCAGGAGGAAGCGGGAAAGAAACCAGCGTTGACTTTTCGTCTAATGAAATCGTGTGTCATAAGGTTTTTGGGGTGATTATATTTCTGGGAAGGAACCACAACAGGGACTGTTTCAAAATATGTATCAAGTATAAAGTGAGTGAGGAAAGAAGAAGAGGGCTGGACACATTTCAGGTGCACTGTGATAGTCTCGGGTCATAAGGTTTTTATTTTGTGATTGTATTTCTGCAATAGGAACTGTACCAAAACTTGTTTCAAGTATAAAAAGGAGTAGGTGGGTGGGTGGGTGTTTGTTTGGGAGTTGAACGCCCTTTTCCACCACGTCTGGGTGATACCAAAGACGGGACAACCAGAAAAAGGCCAGCACAAATATTTGGTCCCAGACGGGATTCAAACTCAGGACCATAGCTTTGAAAGCCTTGTATTCGGCTCCTCCGGACGGAGCCTCGTTTTATTGTCGTCGGTTTGTTTGTACATCTTTAGTGTACTGCTAACAGATTCAACAACAATAACAAAAATAATTCTATATTGCCAAAGACATGGAAAAGGACACCGAGAGCTACATGACGTTCCCTCGTCAATTTTCAAAATTGGTATGGTATGGTAGACTTCTCCTCGGCGCACATATCCATCTCTGCTGAAATGCTCACGGCGCCGCAGGGCTGGAGGACGAAGCAGTGAAAGCCTGCTGCCGCTAAGCGCTACTTTATGTGCAAACCTCCACCCTGCTATCCACTCTGGTGCGTGCGATAGTATTTCTGTTTTACCACGACACCGGCCGCAGCCTACTCTTCTTCAAAAGATGAACGTGGGATTTTTAGCGTGCACACTTGATGTATGTGCGTGTATGTGTACACGAAGGCGAGACTGACAGGCACCGTAAAAGAGTCTGCACATGGATTTGACTCGATATGGTAAGGACAAATCCCACCGTATACCTGCCCACCGGGGACTGGAACCAGGCAGCTCAGGATCCGAAGTCGGATGCCTTACCCACTAGACCAAATCCCCTATTGTGGCTGAGAGTAGAAGGTGGTGACGCCACAGTCGAATGGAACTGTGTGTTCCTAACCGCCTCATGTACAGTGTACAACATATCAGTACACCAAGTTCAGAATTGACCAGTCAGGCCTGCGTCCGTGTCAGACAGTCCAGCATGACAACAGAACATTTTGCTGCAGGTATGACTTGTATTTGACGACCTCAGGCGATGGTTCTGGTCAACGGAGATCACACTAGTAAGGCCGAAACTCTTTGGCAGCCTGGAGGACCAACTACAGCACGCGGCAACGTTCACTGACGCAAAGGACCGGCATGAATATCTGAGTAATCGAGAAATAGATTTACCACTAAAGCTGGCACGAACAAGGAACCCAGCAACTTCACATCCATCAGCAAACCTTGCAACGACAAATGGCGTGTCCAGAGATCTAACTTTCACGCATGATCGCGTCGGTCGCCGGAGCGTTGTGGTCAGCGCTTGCTCGCCGCCATTTTGACGTCACGCACGTGCGCGCGGAACCGCGCACCGTAAATCAAAATGGCGGCTAGCGTCGGAGGAATCGCTCGCCTGACCACATCTTGCGTGAATCGCTGACCAGTCCGTCACACAAAAATGACCATCGTCCGCGGGGAACGACCGTCCGTTCCGCAAGAGTAGTCATGTTTCACGGTCTGATTGTTTTACAGGAGGAAGTCTCTAGGAGTAGGAGTGTTGGCTGCCGTGTGGTCGGTGAAGGAGATGAAATTAATGAGATGCATTTTTGGTTCAAAAGACTTTCGTCCTTACCCTTAGATCCAGTCAGGGAGCCGGGATAGCCGAATGATAGAACGTTGGACTCTACGGCCATACCCGGGTCGTGAGTTCGATTCCCGGCTGGGGTCAAATATTTGTACTGGCCTTTCACCCCCTGACTCGCTGTCCAGTTTTTGGTAACACCCTTACGTGGTGGAAAAGGACGTCAAACTCCCAAACACACACCCACCCACCCCTTGGATCTAGTCATCTCTGTTTCCAGCAGATACATCCGCATAGTGGAAGGAATCCCCTGTAGTTTCGCATACTTGTTAATATTCTCGGTCAGACAACAGAAAGCATTCTACAGCGACGTCATCTACTTTTAACGGCTTCGTCGGAGGGTGGCTGTGGGTGTTTAGGAGTTTCAGTCCTTATCCACAACGTTAAGGGTGATATCAAAGACGGGGCAACGAGAAAAAAGGTCTCTCCCCCCCCCCCTCTCTCTCTCTCTCTCTCTCTCTCTCGTGTAACTCCCAAACACCCACCCACCCTCTCTCTCTCTCTCTCTCTGTCTCGTGTAAATTCCAAACACCCATCCACCTTCTCTCTCTCACAGAGAGAGAGAGAGAGAGAGAGAGAGGGGGGGGGGGGACCTGCACACTCGCAAACACTCTAGTCGGAAAACTTGCCATGTGCGACACCGGGGCTACCCCCTCCCCCCCCCCCTCCCCCCATGCCCCTCTCCAATCCTGACCCTTTTACAAGCACCACACTCCTCTTCCGTTTTCGCCTCCAAATGCTTTCAACACCCCCAAAAAATCCCTTACATCGCACTGAATCAAATCGCAGTTTTCGATAACGCAGCAGCGCATTCATCAACTTTTTTCTACCCCATGCTCACAGTAATTGTAGGATATCATTCTTTAGAGTGAGTATCTGGTCTCTTCAGGTCGTACATCAGAGGGAGAGAAAGTTTCCTTCCCAAACCAGCCGATGTGTCTGCTGTGCAGAGCTGGATGCGTTTGTGGAAAATACCTCTGTTATTCTTGACTATTGTGACTGACTCGGTTCTCGCTAAGTCTTCTAGCAGAACAGATCGCGCGTCTTCAAAGAACAGTGCAGCGCGTTTAGTGCAAAAAAGCGAGACTACATTACACCGGTCTTGAAAGAATTGCATTGGTTGCCCGTCAGTTTCTGGATTCAGTACAAGCCAGCAGTTCTGGCGTATCGTCATTTCGATAGTACCCTCCCGCCTCTGCACCCACAATCCGTCTCGTACCCTCGCTCATCCACCGAGAAGCCGCTTCTCAAACTGATTCTTAAGAGAAATTTGAAATCTTTTGGCGAACGCTGTTTCCGGTTTACCACCCCAACAGTCTGGAACTCGCTGCCTGCTAGCGTGAGACAGCAACCTACTCTGTCAATTTCAAATCAGAAGTTGACAATACAGAATACTTTATTGATCCCAAATATGGGAAATTGCAGTTCTGGCCCGCATACTAGTAAAACACACAACTGATAAACATTTTAATAAATGAGACTACCCCCCCCCCCAAAAAAAAAAAAAAAAAAAATTAAAAAAAACAAAAAAAAACCCATTGCCCAATTACTGAGTCACACATCACTGACTCATACGCAAATAGAACACACCCTAAAACAGTAGGCCCCACGGATACATGAATCAGACGAAGGCAAGTTGAAACAGATAAGTTTTAAGGTCTGATTTCAAAGAATAGATTGCTGTATCACGCTGGCAGGCAGAACTGCGCTGATAGAATGTAATGTATTGTGATTTATTTTTATAGTTTCCTAATTCAGTCGAAACGATTTTCGGAAATAACTTTCTATGGAGCCATTTTCGTGTGCCTATCAAAGAGAAAACGTTGATCGTGCCCTTGTGACATAATCTATTTTAGTGAAACTTTCAGTGAAAACAAGAGCTGTAAAAAAGTAAAGTAAAATGTAAAGTAAAATATATATCCGGAAACTGAAGCCTCACGTGACAATGACGTAAAATGTAATCGCGTTCAGGAACTGCCATCAACTCTTGTAACCTTCATGGCACAGCAAGGAGCAATGACGCAAAAAAACAAAAAACAAAAAAAACTCGTAAGTTTTTTTTTATTTTTATAAAAAAGTGCAAATGTCGATTTTAACTTTTATTTCTACTGACGCCGAGAAGGAACAGAGAAACTGAGATCCCCAAATGTCACGAAATATCACGTTACTAGTCCAGGATCAAACTTTTCCTCTTTGATAGGTACACGAAAGGGGCTCCTTAAAAAGTTATCACCAAAACTGTTGGAGACTGAATTACCAAATGCACTATAGCGATTCTTGGCGCTGTTTCGAAACAATAACGGTAGGCAAGTATTAAGGAAAATGAACAAGGGGGAGGGTAGTGGTGTTGGAAGTGGGTGAGGGTGGGGAGTCAGATGTTATGACTTGCAATTCTGCATTCTAGACAAGTTCGGGGAGCCGGGACAGCCGAATGGTAGAGCGTTGGACTTTCAATGTTCGGGTCGTGAGTTCGAATCCCGGCCGAATATTTGTGCTGGCCCTTTTCTCGTTGCCCCCAACGTTGACATCAGCAATCACCCATACGTGGTGGAAAAGGACGTTAAACTCCCAAACACCCACCCTCTAGACAATTTCAAATTTCCTATGCCAAACATCACTAGGCCTCATCAGAAGATTTTTTTTTTTTTTTTGGGGGGGGGGGGGGGAGGACACACGATTGTCAGTGTGTCTGTAGGTTGGGGCAAAGAGAAGGGGAAGGGGGTGGGAGGGGATGCGGGGGGGGGGGACTGGGTGGGTGGGTTTTGACCTTGTCAACAGAGGCAATCCGCTCCTGGCCAGTAAATGGATCCCTGGTGGAGACGGCCAGGGGGATTTGTCCGGCCCAGTTCTATCGGAAACGGGCAAATGCGATCTATAATTAGTCCGGCCCGGCACCCACCAGCCATGGGGACGGGTGGGGAGGCTTTACGAGGGGCCGGGCACTTTTAATTGTTGTATACGAGCGGCGCATAAAAGGGACACGTCCTCGGTGGAAATTTATCGTGGACAACCTTCCCCGCCTTGGCCCTCTCCTGTGACGTAACCGAATTGACATGCGCAGGCCTAATGAAGAGCTCTTGTGGCGCGGAGGTCTGTTTGGAGGTGCACCTAAATCAAGATGGCCGGACGCGAGCCAATGGCGATGTCCGCTGGACAAATCGCCGGGGTTGTGAGGCGGTCATTGTGTTACGTCACCAATCTCTTGGACAGATGCACAGAAAGAAGAGACCGGCCTCAGGACTTGATCTATGACGTTTTCTGTGACACGTCACTGAGCCCTGCATTGTTACCGATGTGTCTGATTCCTGTATGAGCGCATGATCTGGTGGACTGATGTCGGGGAGACAGAGCGTCGGCCAGGCTGACAGCCGATATATAGAACTCTCTCTCTCTCTCTCTCTCTCTCTCTCTGTGTGTGTGTGAGAGAGAGAGAGAGAGAGAGAGAGAGAGTGCTGTAATTCATTAAACTGCCAGCAGGTTCATGTGTGGTTGCGCTCTCCTGCACACACACACACACACACACACACACACACACACACACACACACACACACATCTTCTGTCGAACTTGACTCAGTATCTTTCTGTCTATATGTGATCTTGGTTTGTTTGTTGTTGTTGTTGTTGTTGTTGTTTTATTGAATCCTCCACACACCCCAAACGGGAAAAAGAAAATCTTGAATCTTGGAATCTTGTGGAGGGGGGGGGGGGTATAGTATGGTATGTGTGTGTGGGGGGGGGGGGGGAGAGCGGGATTTAGTTAGTTATTTAGGGCTTTACGCCGCGCAAGCTACGGGGGTGGGGGGGGGGGGGCAGGAGGGGAGGTATGGAGGCTGTAACCTTACAAAATAGCGTAGTTCGTCCTCATCGGACATCATCACTCACACATGCACTACAACCCGCTCGGCCCGTCACGCAGAGTTCCGTGAGGAGGAAACATCAGGCATGTTGTGCAGGAGGCGCCGGCATTAGGAGATGCATGTTTCGCCAAATCATTTCCTATTGCCCTATAAACCCATCACCATACACGGCAAAAAAAAAAAAAAAAAAAAAAAAACGGTCACAGCGAGAATGGACCTTGGGGTAAGGAAGAGCAGAGGGAGGTGATGGAGCAACGAAAGAAGAAGAAGAAGAAGAACGTAGGAAGAAGAAAAACAAAACAAGATGGAGGAGAAAAATAAGAGGAAATGGAGAAGAAGGTTACGAAAGAGACGAAGAAGAAAAAAAAAAAAAAAAAAGGTGAAAGAGAGGGAGGAAAAGAAAAAAAAAAAAAAACACCCCCCACCCCACCCACCCCCCCACCCAAAAAAAAAGACGAACAATGGAAAAGATGGCGGAGGGGGGGGGGGGTAGTGGTGGTAATGATGGGGGGGGGGGGGGAATTCAGGCATCGCAGTTTAAACTTTTCGAGTACGCTGCTACGGGAACTGTGCATCGATGAGGGGCGTAAACAAAGGAGGCATGTTCAAGGTACAAGTTGATACGCAGCAACCCTTCGGTTGGAACAAAAGCCTCAGTTGTACAGCAAATTCTCCTTCCCCCCTCCAACATCCCTCCCCCCCCCCCCATCCCTCTCCCCCCTCCCCGCCCCCACCCTCGACAAAAGTATTCGTCCTCATCACAGGACAATAATTACTCAGCGCAGTTCATGAAATTTGCAATTCCAGTTGCTCGTGTTCAAACCGGAAGTTGTAATGGGTTTCTTTGAAGTCAAATGCTTGACGCCGAAACAAAAAGATATGTTTTAAAAAATGTTTGCAATAACTCATCTGAGACGACGGTCGGGGGTGGGGGGGGGAGGAGAGAGAGAGAGAGAGAGAGAGATGTTGGTAGGTTGGCCAATGCGTGCGGATCCTGCTGTTTTCTTACAACCGTGTGTTGCCAGAGGTACAGGTTGAAATGGAAAGCGAGTCAACCCCTCCCCCCCCCCAAAAAAAAGCACAACAACAACAACAACAACAACAACAACGCCTGATTTCTTGACCAACACAGGTCGCAAGATTGTGTGAATAGACTGTGGAAGACGCTGTGCGTTGCGGCTTCTGTTTGCTCAATACCAGCATGCGTGAGCCTGTAACGGAGCATGTATCAGGATGGTACGATGCTAGGCATGACCGAAGTATGTCCGAACGGTTTGAGTTCAAATCCCGGCTGGGGCCAAATATTTGTGCCCAGTTGCCCTTTGATATCACTTATACGTGATGAAAAAGGACGTTAAACTCCTAAACACCCACCAGCCCACCCCCGAACGATTTGCGAAATGTCGGACAGTTGCTTTCAACAGACAGTGGACCCTTACTAGCCTTAGCAAAAGGTGTCAGTTACACGGGTGACCGCAGACTGGTCCGTCCCATCAGGGTTCGATGACTCGCCGTTAAAAGGGGGCGTGGCACACGACAGGACCGGATCTGCCGCCATCTTGTTTCCCCGCTACACCAAATTTTATCCTCCGTATGCGTGATCTTTGTAGGCGGCCACTGGCGCAAATCGTGCACCCGATGACACCACTTAGAGACTTTGGAAGTCACAGAGGGTGGGTGGGTGTTTGAGGGTGTAACGTCCTTTTCCGCCACATACGAGTGGATATAAAAAGACGGAACAACGAGAAAGAAAAGGCCAGCACAAATATCTGGTCCCAGCCGGGAATCGAACTCACGACACGAGCATTGAAAGTCCAACGTTCAACCACTTGACTGTCCTGATTCCAATCACAGAGGGTACTTCAAAGAATACCAGTATTATCAAAATGAAATTCCGTTGTTGTCTTTGGATTGTTGATGCTGTTAATGCTGTTGTTGAGTTCTGAAATGTGCATTTGGCCCCAGTGTTTGGGAACGGGTGAAAGGACCACTGCTTTGTTGAAATATTGCTCGCTTGACTTGATGTGCTATTCATTTTTAACGATATCGTTGTTATCTTTGTTTGTAACGATAACATGTTTTTGGACATGTGCATGGCATGAATAACGGAGTGTACAGATTTTACCTATTTCAGCTGTTTGGAACTGGCAAGGACATTGCGTCAGTAGGCTGGCAAAACTACACTTTCGATGCTTTGTGTTTGTCGCATCAGACCGAAATCTGAAAATGGAAATACTGACTTGGTGCTACTTGGTACTGACTTGGAAACACGTTGCCCTAGCGATACTGCTTTTGAATTGGGGTAGCATCAGATACACTAACGCCTATTCTGACTGCCACCCCCCCTCCCCCCCCCCCTCGAAACGGCTGAACACACAATATTATTATGAGTTGATATGATCAGAATGATTGCGGCAACTTCACGTCAAAAGACGACGCTGTATCCGGTCATCTGTCAAACATCTATAAACCTGTCACAAATTTACACATGAATGACGGGGTGAGTGCGGTTGCCACACGTTCTCTTTGTACTCCAGCCATTTCAAATAATCTGATGGTGCGTGTGGGTGTCCAAACGTTACCCTACTTCAGGAACATTTCAGTTCAAATAACGTTGTAACAGTGTGGATTTTTATCTTATGGAGGCATGTTTATGAACGTCTTCCTTTGTGTTTTGGGTGCTTCTTCGGCTTGAAAAGTGAAGAGACGCGTGTTGAAAGGTTACCGTACTTCAGAAAGATTTAAAGTAAAAATAATAATACATAGTTTTTATAGAGCGCTGCTCTCCAGATGCAAAGGACTCGCTGCGCTTAACACACACACACACACACACACACACACACACACACACACACACACACACACACACACACACACTCTAACATCCAATTTGGCAGGTGCAGCGACATCAGGCGACTTAACGTACACATAAGCAGACTCAGAAGGAGTTAAGCAACAAAAGCTTGATGGTAAAGAAAAGTCTTCAGATGGGATTTAAATGGGCAGTGAAGGCTGAAGGCGGAGTTCGACTGGCAAGGAGTTCCAGACAGTCGAGGTCAAGAAGCTGAATGATCGCTCTCCGGCAGTTTTCATGTTACGCCTCGGAACTTTTAAAAAGTTTTTCGTTCACGGAACGAAGGGTGCGCGACGGTTGATAAGAACAGAGTAAAGGAGTTAAGTTCAAATAACGTTGTAAGGGTGTGGATTTTATCTAAAATGAAGGGGTGTTTATGAACGTTTTCGTTTGCGTTTTGGATCCTGCATTTGGATCCGGCTTGAAAATTGAAGAGAAATGTGTCCAGTCCTTACGTACTTCAGGAAGATTCCACTGCAAGTAACAGTATAACAGTGTGGATTTTATCTTATGAAGGGGTGTTTCTGAACGTCTTCGTTTGTGTTTTGGGTTCTGCTTCGGGCTTAAAAAGTGAAGAGACACGTGTCCAAACGTTATCGCACATCAGGTTGATTTCATTAACGGGCTAATTGCATCTTTGCGAGGGTGCAGGTTCGAATCTCTGGTGGAAAGGAATTTTGTGGGGATTTTCCTTGCCAGATCGAGTCAAATTCACGTGCTGACTCGTGTTACTCTACTTGCCTGGCCTTTGTGTACGCACTAACTCACGAAATAATATCAAGAATATCAAGTGTGCACACTAAAAATAAATTTAAAAAAAATCCCACGTACATCTTTCGCAAAAATGAGTATGCTGTGGCCATGGGCGTGGGAAAACGACGACAACAACAACAACAACGACAACAACAACAACAACACAGATACCGACCCACGCGCCCGAGTAAATAACAGGGTGGAGAGATTTGCAAATAAATTAGTGCTTAGCAGCGGCAGGCTTTCACTACTTCGTCCTCCAGCCCTGTGGCGCCTTGAGATATGTGAGCCGAGGAATAGCCTACTGTATCATACTCTACCAAGTACACGGACAATGAGTAGTATACACTCCCATGACACACGCAGACTCAAGTCTACTCTAACTAATCTTTGTTTGTTTGTTAAGTTGTTTGTTTGTTTGTCGAAGTTTGTTTGTTTCCAGATCTCATCCAGGACGGAAATCTTTCTCCCACATACAAAAAGCGTAGTAGAGAAGAAGGGAACAGACTAATGAGACAACACATTTTTCTCTGTAAACACCGGCTCTGCTGCACTGTGACACTGTTTACTCTGATCTTTCAGCGGGCGGGAAATGGGCTGATAACCCCGTCACAAACAGAACGGATGAGTTATGTGCGCTTACGAGTACCGCAGTCACTTCCCTTGCATTCTGGTCGGGATGAGAGTTACTTCCCTTGTCGTGCGGTAAAAAGATAAACCTTTTTTTCCGCCTCTTCGTATTGCGATATTGCTACAAGGAGCACTGGATGACCGGAACAGGTGTAAGCTGTATACAAGAGAGTTGTCTGTTGTTTTATTGGTCCACGTGTCCACCCCAGATGCCATGGTAACAGATTTCACAAGAGGACGGAAAAACTGTCTGATACTGAAATACATTTATCCTATATCTAAGGCTAAAAGAACCGAGTCACCTCTTTGGGAGGATGGGGGAGGGAGGGGGGGTCCACATTTGTACCATCAGCCGCCGTACTACTGAAATTTCTCTGTATGAGACACCAAGCCATTTTGCTTAGGTTTAAAGCCAGAAACAATAAAGTCGGAAACATTCCAGAAGTGGACCAAAAACAACAACAACAAAAAATCCCTCTGGTATTCGTATTCATACGGCATATCTTACGGTGAAACTTACTTTTGGCAGGAGGTCCTATTAGTGCCAGGTCCCGAGAGTTTGGAATTCACTTCCTCGACATGTCCGTCAGTCTCCGTCTTTCATAGTTTTTAAAAACAAACTAAAACCCACTTCTTCCAGTCAGCCTTCTCCTCCTCGTAGTGAGACTCTCAGTTAATTAGCTGCGAGATGGTCTTTGCTGCTTGCGCAAATCTATCCATCTGTAAATATCCCCCCCCCCCTCACCCACCCAGTTCTTTTTTTTATCGAGGTCCCAGCTGTATGTTATGACAATGATGTGTGTGTGTGTGTGTGTGTGTGTGTGTGTGTGTGTGTGTGTGTGTGTGTGTGTGTGTGTGTGTGTGTGTTCTCCGTGTGTGTTTAATCGTAATTGTAGAGCGCTCTGTGCCGACGTCTGCTGGGATACTGCGCTATATAAAAGCATATTATTATTGTTATTATTATGGTTTACTTCAAAATAACCGAGTAACCTTTGGCGGAAGAAAGTCCACATTTGTACCATCAACGCTACTGTTGGAGCTGTTCCACTGGTCCACGTCTCCACCCCGGTTGCCATGGCAACAAATTTCATAAGATGACAGAACACTTTTCAATTACTAAAATATCCTAGACATTCTCAAATATTCCAGTTCTAAGAACCGGGTAACCAGTGGCGAAAAATAATCACATTTGTACAATCGACGATATTGTTCAAATGTTCTTCCATTGTACATAATTATGCCGCTTATTTATACGCGTTCAGCCGTAAATATTTTATACGTACTTATAAAGATCATAGTCTTATCAACGCGCAAATACCGCTCCCCCTTACTTACTTACTTAGGCCCTTGGCTCCACGTGGAGCATAGGCCATCGACAACCCTTCGCCATCGCACTCTGTTCTGGGCTAGTCTTGCCACTCCAGTCCAGTTGGTACCCTGCTTACATAGCTCTGCCTCAGTGTCCCGCCTCCAGCTGTTGCGAGGCCGGCCTCTCTTCCTTTTCCCCTGTGGGTTCCATGTCAGGGCTTGGCGTGTGGTGCTGGATGCTGGCTTCCTGAGGGTGTGTCCAATCCAGCCCCACTTCCTCCGCAGGATCTGCTTGGCCACTGGTTCCTGCCCCGCTCGCTCCCACAGCTCTTCATTCCGGATCTTCTCTGGCCATCGGATGTTGAAGATGCGCCTCAGACAGGTGTTGAGAAATGTCTGGATCTTCTGCTGCATGGTCTTCGTTGTCCTCCATGTTTCGCATCCGTAGAGCAGAACCGACTTCACGTTGGAGTTGAAGATGCGAAGTTTGGTTCTTATGCTGACAACTTTGGATGCCCAGACGTTCTTCAGCATGACCATCGCTGCCCTTGCCTTGCCGATTCTGGCTGTGACGTCTCGGTCTGTGCCTCCCTGTCCATCAACCACACTTCCCAGGTAGACAAAGGACTCTACCTCCCTGATGGGCTCTCCACCGACTGTGACTGGTGTGTTGGCAGTGGTGTTGATCTTCATCAGCTCGGTTTTCTTCCTGTTGATCTTGAGCCCTGTTCCGGCTGATGTGGCTTCCAGGCACGTAGTCTTGTCCTGCATCTGGCTGTGGCTGTGAGACAGGAGCGCTAGGTCGTCCGCGAAGTCGAGGTCATCCAGCTGCGTCCAGAGTGTCCACTGTATCCCGTTTTTCCTGCCTGCTGTAGTGGTCTTCATGATCCAGTCGATGACCAGGAGGAAGAGGAACGGGGACAACAGGCATCCCTGGCGGACTCCGGTCTTCACCTCGAAGCTTTCTGACAACTGGCCAGCATGGGCAATCCTGCAGCTCATGTCTTGGTAGGTGCACTGGATCAAGGAGATGATCTTCCCGGGAACTCCATAGTGCCTTAGCAGCTTCCACAGTGCCTCTCTGTCTACACTGTCGAAAGCCTTCTCATAGTCTATGAAGTTGATGTAGAGGGGGGAGTTCCACTCCAGTGACTGCTCCACAATGATGCGTAGGCTGGCAATCTGGTCAGCGCAGGACCTGTTCCTGCGAAAGCCCGCCTGCTGGTCTCGGAGCATGGGGTCGACTGCCTCTCTCATCCTCTCCAGTAGAATTCTGTTGAGAACCTTGCCTGGCACTGACAGGAGCATGATCCCTCGGTAGTTGCTGCAGTCCCTGAGGTCCCCTTTCTTTGGCAGCTTGATGACGATCCCTTCTTTCCACTGGGCTGGCACCTCTTCCTTCTCCCAGATCTTGCTGAAAAGGCTGTGCAGCATGTTGACGGCTGTCTCTGTGTCTGCTTTGATGGCTTCTGCTGGTATCTCGTCCGGCCCTGCAGCTTTCCCATTTCTCAGTGTCATGATGGCTTTCCTGATCTCCGCCTTAGAGGGCTTGTCACAGTTGATGGGTAGTTCTGTCTCTGCTGGTGGGATGTCTGGTGGTGTTTCAGGGATGGGGCGATTCAACAGCTCCCTGAAGTGTTCTGCCCATCGCTTCAGCTGTTCCTCAGTTGTTGTCAGTGGGTGCCCGTTCTTGTCCTTCACTGGTTTGTCTGTCTGCTGGAATTTGCCCGCGAGCTTCTTGGTCACCTGGTACAGGTCTTTTAGATTCCCTTGTCGGGCTGCTTCCTCTGCTTGACTGGCCAGGTTGTCGATGTAGTCCCTCTTGTCCTTCCTGGTGCTCCTCTTCACTTCTCTGTCAGCTGCTGTGTATTCTTCCTGTGCCTTTGCCTTAGCTCTTCTTGTTCGGCTCGTGTTCAGTGCAGTTTTCTTCTCTTTCCTAACTTCCAGCTTCTGGATGGTATCAGCAGAGATCCATTCCTTATGTTGGGTCTTTCTCTTGCCAAGGACCTCTTCGCATGTGTCGTGCCAAAGTTTCTTGCTGTGTTCCCAGTGTGTCTCGATGTCCATTTCACTGTCTTCTATCAGGTCTTGCAGTGGCTGGAACCTGTTGGAAAGGCTGATCCGGAATGCTGCTTGTGTGTCTGTGTTCCTGAGTAGTCCAACGTTGTACCTGGTCCGTGTGTTGTTGGCGTTGGTGTGCCTCTTAAGCTGAAGTCTCAATGTTGTTGCAAGAAGGTGGTGGTCTGATGATACATCGGCACCCCTCATCACGCGCACATCCCGCCACGATCTCCTGAACTTCTGGCTGATGCAGATGTGATCAATCTGGTTCTCCGTGACATGGTCCGGTGATCTCCATGTGGCCTTGTGGATGCGCTTGTGTGGGAAGATGCTGCCTCCTATCACTAGCTGGTTCAGGGCACAAAAGTTTGCAAAGCGCTCGCCATTTTCGTTCATCTGTCCCAGTCCGTGTGTTCCCATGGTGTCCTCGTAGCCTGTGTTGTCTGATCCAATCTTGGCGTTGAAGTCTCCCATCAGTATGGTCATGTCCTTGGCTCCTCCTCTATCTATCACTGTCTGCAGTTGTTGGTAGAAGTCATCTTTTTTCTCCTCTTCCGCATCATTGGTGGGAGCATAGCACTGGATGATGTTCAGCTTGATGTCTTTTTTCTTGGTGATGAATTTGGCTGTGATGATGCGGGAGTTGACAGGTTCCCAGCCGATGAGTGCCCGCTGTGCCTCCGGTGCCAGCATCAGGGCCACGCCCTCAGTGTGGGGGGCTCCATCCTCTGTGTGTCCAGAGTACAGCAATTGCTCTCCCGATGAAAATCTCAGCTGTCCTGTCTGTAGCCACCTTGTCTCACTCAGTCCCAGTACTCCTATCTTGTAGTTCTTCATCTCTCTTGCTACTTGTATGGTCCTTCCTACTTCATACATTGTCCTGATGTTCCATGTGGCTACTCTCGTTGTTGTCCTGGGTGTTAGAAGGGGGGTCGGCCTTGCAGCTTCCTTTCGGCTTTCACTGCAATGCGTCATAGGTCTCCGGGATGGAGACCCTTCCTCGCCCAGGTGAATGTCTCGGTTTGTTGCTGTCGATGCTTTTGTAACTTAGTGTTTTTACAGGTAGGGCTGTTAACCCTACGCAAACCCGTTTAGCCTCTTGGAGAGGTGGTCCACATTCGTCTGACCTCTACCCTTCGACCTGTCCAGCTTGGGTGACCCTGCCAGGAGCATGTGCTCCTGCTGGCATAGTTCTCTGGGTCATTGAGGTACACAAGCCACTACCCCACGACAAGGGGTGGACCATGTAGGGACCGCTCCCCCTCCCCCCCCCAAAAAAAAAAAAAAAAACAAAAAACAAAACAAAAACAAAAAAAAAAAAAAAAAAAAAAAACCTGAATGAATAAAATAAAATAAATAATTAAAATAAAATAAAATAATAAAAAATGAAAAAAATAATAAATTAATTATTTTTTAAAAATAAAAATTCAAAAACAAAACAAACAAACACACAAGCAAACAAACCAAACAACCACAACAACTGACAACAAACAAACAAACACCCCCCCCCCCACCAAAATCAACAACAAACCAATCCTATTCATATTCTCTCCTCATGGTGGTGTTTACCAACTGAGCTATCGAGGTGGACATTGGCTGCTGAGCCAGTGATTCAAAACGTTCATGAGTTGGTGCAGTACACATAATCATGAACTCAAGAACTCCCCACTGTTACCATTAGCACTTTGCAAGTACACCTCCCCCCCCCCATCTCCTCCCCCTGCCCCCCCCCCCCCCCCCCCATTGCCCCATACCGCAGTCATCTGTATTGCTAATACTCCCTAAACACACACACACACACACACACACACACACACACACACACACACAACGTACCCCCTTTCACCCCCAAGCAGACACTCATCCACACTGGTGTGTACGTTTGATACCCGAAGGAGCAAGGCGGCCTTTTGAAAGTGTCGGGAGTTTTAATGCCCATGTTGAGGCCCATTACGCTGTGGGTTTTATGGTGATGTAAGCGTTTGTTAGATGCTAGTGATGTGTTTATAGCCGCGCGGCGATTAGTGTCATCACTTCGCTCCCTGCCCTGCCACCCACTCACCCTGGGGTAAACCTAGCCACCCGACCAGCCACCCGACTCGGAAGTATCGTAGACACTGGCAGTGACATGACGAACTGCTTCTGTGCTGTGTGTGGCACGCGACGGGCTGGAATGTGGGGCTAGGTTCAAATCCCCCCACATTTGTCAGGGCTACCCATGCGCGTTCGTGGACTCCACATCCTGGATGAGAGGAGATGGTCACCATGACTGCACATTGGCCAGATTCACTCGAGATGGTTGGTTATTTGGGTTTAACGTCCACAACCACAAGATGTAAGGGCAGGTTTTGCAGAAAAGTGACAGCTACACTAACACAGTGAACAGTCCAGCTGAACACCACTCAATCAAATCAGGCTTCAGACTACTGAGCCTCGTCAACCGACTCAAGACTACCCACACTGACGAATGTCCATGTGGCACTGGACCCAAGACCCCAGAACACGACATCCTTCAGTACTGTCCTGCTCATGATGCTCTACGA
The DNA here is from genome assembly GCA_018292915.2 of Batillaria attramentaria. NCBI lineage: Eukaryota > Metazoa > Mollusca > Gastropoda > Batillariidae > Batillaria > Batillaria attramentaria. The sequence goes on along the minus strand of JACVVK020000557.1, from coordinate 212,946 downwards.
CGTCAAACCTGGCCAGAGGGCGCAGAGATACTGGTGCAGCTTTGGGGTAGCCGTCATGACCTGGAGAAGACCGTGGGATCCGTCATAGCGACCGGGCTGCAGATCTGACGCAACCAGTCAAATCGACCACAGAAGACTTTCCAATGTTCACTCTGACTATCTATTTTGAAGTCAGTGGGACAGTTTGAAGCGGCATACCCTAGGAGGAAGAGTGGGTGGAACCAGTCAAATCGACCGCAGAAGAAAAAGAAATCCTTAACTGTGACGGACAAGGTTACACGAACAAGTCCACTTTACACAGCTAGAGGAAACAACCAACGTTTTAGAGCAAGCACATAGTTTTACTACCACCCACCGACATGCTGGACTTTTGGTCTAGGTTCAAATCGCGCACTGACCACAAAACACTCAGAGTCCCTCCTGCTCTTGCATCTCGTGTGACAAAA
>JACVVK020000557.1:182500-207500 GCA_018292915.2 Batillaria attramentaria | reverse complement strand
CAGAAAATTTAACCCTGGAGCTAGTTTAGTTCGAGGTTAGACTCTAGCCCGGGGCTAAAAGCCCTAACCTCGACTATTACATACGGGCCCAGTAGTGTACACTGAAGCACTTCAGTTAAAAGTTTCTATGTTGTGATGGGAAAAACTGCCCCGTATAAAGTTCTGAGGCTGTTTGCCAAATAAAAAGATATTCCTATTGGCCATTGCGACCATTTTCGTGACTTTGCGGCTTTTAATAGTAGAGAAATGTGACTTTCTGTGGCCTAACGCTTCCATACCTGTACCACACGTCGATAGGACCAAGTCGCTAAAAATAACAACCAATCAGTAGTGACCTCTAGTTGGTCTTCATTCCACAAGCAGAATAACTCAGTAGGCACTACGCGTCTACGTAGGTAGAAAAACATAATAATACGCTAACCAGAGTCACCACAATGGGTTCAGACGCCTGACAAAAGTATTGGAACTTTGATTTAAAGTTAAGCCTGCTCTAACTGGGCACAGCGCGTGAAACACACATGTGCACATCACAGTCGTTGCGCTCGGTGTGTCTACTAACTACAAAACCGAACACAGCTGACAAACCGATTGAAGATGCACTGTCCGATATGTTTGCGCGCCAAGTGACGTAGTACAGCCAATCAGAATCTGTTGTGGAAGCCACAGTCGCAGTTGTGGCTATTTGAAATCCAGGTTGCTGTGATGACGCCACAACTGTGTCACGACTGTGGACAGCACTGTGGCGCTCCGCAGTGCCCAGTTAAGAGCCGGCTTTAGAGGACCTGAGGTGATAAGATTTGTTTTTCGATGCCTCAGAATAACGAATTCCTTCATACTGGCACTGAATAACACTGAGTTAAGAATGAAAAATGGTACTAGTGTCAGTCTCTGTTCCAACTAGTGGCTTGGTCTCCATACTGAGCACAGGAAAAGGTACAGCCCACAAAATTTGTAAATAAATGCAATTCTAAATTCCGAAACTAAAACAGCTGAGCTGACCCTTCGCACCACCTGATTAAACGTGTGTTCATGTCCAGTATGTGAGAAATTGCGTGTGATTCACGTCAGCGTGTCACGTTAGGTTCAGTTCGAGGCGCTTTGAGCCGATTCAAGAAAATGGGTAAGGCGCCTACACAAAACACAATTATCAATTATCATATCGTATTTGACATTAATTATTCAACAAACGTAATTCAGCAGAGCGGGTTGCCGTGTTCTTCTGCCGACAAAAATTAATGCAGATGCTGCATTTGTGTGGAGTGATGTGCTGATAGTTTACCATATAACTTGAAAGTGGCAGGCTTCCATCATTATATGTTGTAGTTGTTGTTGGCATTCCTAGGCCAAACACTCCCGTTGCCATCCCCTTGCATGGGAGGATTGTGTGTCACCGTTTTGAATCAGACTGCAGTTCCACGGGGCGGGCAGCCACTACCCGTCCTCGGGAGACTTTAAAATCTCTGTTGCCGCCAGAGTGTGGTAGTTGTTACAGTAGGAGCGGGTGTTTCGGAGTTTTACACCCTTTTCCACTACGTGTTGGTGATATCAAAGACTGACGGGGCAACGAGAAAAAGGCCAGCACAAATATGTGGCCGCAGCCGGGATTCGAACTTACGACCCGAGCACTGGGAGTCCAACGCTCTACCGTTCGGCTATCGCGGCTCCCCACGTTATAGAAGGAGCTTACCATGTCTGAAGATAATCCCCACATAATAATGCTGGCAATAACAACATTGTAGCCTCGGACTGATTCTTATTACAGAAAGACAAAGTGGCCCCAGAAAAATATAGACGCAATATTTCGACTGACATTGCAGGAATTTCCTCTGTGACTTCAAACAGCACAGCAGCTGTTTGACAACCTGACGTCAGCGGCGTGACGTCAGTCGCACACCGCCAGCGTGGAATCGTCTTATCAAAATCAATCATTCAGGCCACGTGATCAGAAGTGTCGTCAATGAGCTCACAGTTATTTCTGGTCAGTGGTACTCTCACATAATGATACGAAGTGAATGTAGACTTCGAAGTCTATGTGACCCAGGCTACTAACGCATGCATTTAGGGATACTGCAACAGACTCTGGAAGTCTTGTCGACTTTGAACTGACAGAGACCTGTGCAAAGACCATTCACTGAATGTAGGCAAGTCACATCTTACCGTGAGCGCGTGTCCGCCGATCAAGTCAGTCAGTCCTTTCACACACACACAAAACGGCGTTCAGCTGTTTTCGATGTTTCATTTTCTGTCAAACTGAGAGATCAGTCGCTGGACATGTACTGACGGATTTTGCCAGTCCCGTTCCACCACCATTTTGCACACAGAAATCCAGTTCACCGTCGCTCCCTCTCCCCCCTCTCTCTCTCTTCCTTTCTCTTTCGCTTTAATGCAAGGCTAACCTGGCTTAAGATCCAGATGTTACTGGCAGCAGGGCAAGGTAAACACAATATCAAGAGCATTAAATGTACACGAGCCATTACTCAGCTCGCTACCACAGCGGCCCAGGTACGGGACAAGGTGTGTGAAGGTATACAGACGAGGTCTGCGAGAAAGTCGTAAATTGTGCTGATTACGGGAAACTGTAAATGTAGGCAGGCTACGTGTGTGTGTGTAATGGCGACAGGCGCAAGGGAAATGACTTGTAGCCGGTTAAACTATAAATTACAGGTGGGGAGTCAGTTGCAATGAAAAGTTAGAGTCAGTGTGGACTGATTCGGGTTTTGACTTCTGTTAGTGTAGAGTGTCCGCCTGTCGACAAACTGATATCGGCTTAATAATGTGTCTTTCTCGCTTATAATGCCGGTTTCATGTTGTTGTTGTTGGTGGTGGTGTTTTGTTGTTGTTGTTTCTGCCCCAACTAGTCTTCGCTAGCTCCAGTGGTGTTCCTCCCAGGTCATTGGGGAAACTGAACCCACGGAGGGCTCGAGAGATGGGGCTTTTCAAAAATTAATATGCATGATGATCAGGATGATGGTTGCTATGGAGGTCATTGTAGTTTGAGTCTGCGTGACAGGGCTGCAGTCCATACTTTCTGGGACTGACTCAGTCCGTCTAACAATGAGACAAGCTCACACAGTCAGTGCTGCCATACTGAGTACCGTGACGGGCAGTCATTCAGCGCCCCCCCCCCCCCCCCTCGGAACTTGAACTGAGCAGAAAAACTGAGAAGAAGTAATTGTGTAAGTCATAATATTCCGCCGGATCACGACCCAAAACACCGCAAACAAACGTAGCATGTCGATGATGCATTCACGTTTACCCCCTCTGAACTGTGACCTCGTGTCACGTGACAAGGCCGGAAACCAATCGTTGTGCGACAGTCGTAAAACTCCAGTCGCCGGCTCGAAAGTCGTAAACCGCTACGGGGCCCCGGGGCCGCGAGATGTAGAGGATGAGGGCAATAATTACAGACTGACTACACCAACCCGTCGGTGTACTCGCATAAAAACCTCTCGTGCCTTCATTTTCCCTCGCGCCAAACTCGCTTTAAAATTCTGGAGGAGGTTGGTACACAGGATTAATCACCCAGCTTGTAAAGTTTGGGAAGGTTACCCAGTAACTGGAGGGCGCCCGGCGTGGGGGGAGCCGGGGTGGTCGAATGGTAGAGCGTAGGACTTGTAATGCTCGCCCGGGTCGTGAGTTCGATCCCGGCTGGGGCTAAATACTTGTGCTGGCTTTTTCATCGTTGCCCCGTCTTTGATATCACCCTATGTGGTGGAAAAGGACGTTAAACCCCCAAACACCCACCCACACCCACCCGCCCGCGCCCGGCGTGGTCTCATGAGTTGGTCCACTACTCTTGCATTTCGTGCAAACCGGTGGAAGTGCGACCTCTTCCCTAGGCGGTAGTTTAAAAACTAGACTACTCCCTGTCAATCGAAAGGTTCTAGCCCCCAAAATTCAGCCAGTCGCGTCCCGCGGCATAATCAGTGAGCACAACACGTGGCATGGTCTGGCAAGCCTTTAGCCAGACACTACAACGAGGGAAGCACGTGTATTTGATATGACTGAAACACGGGAAAAAAAGCAGTAAGTCCATTGACGTCATTTGCGAAAAAAAGACCGTTACGTAAATCTCTTTCATCTTGAAATCACCCCTTTTCCCATGCAGTGACGCAGTATGCAGTACTTAGGTGCCGAAACAGCATTGAATGCGACAATTTGTCAGTTTGCCCTACGAGCGGAGAACCTGACTGTCTTTGGGACAATCCAGGACTTTTTGCAGATGACAGGATTGGACAACTGAATAGGCTGTGTGTGTGTGTGTGTGTGTGTGTGTGTGTGTGTGTGTGTGTGTGTGTGTGTGTTAACCAAACTTTCATAACTTCATGTCCTTCTTCGTTTCTTCGACACCTGTTTATCTCCGCCCGTGACAACTCACTTTCGTCTTTCCCCCCTCTTGAGAACAAACCTGCTTTTCCCCGTCTGGGCTCGACCCATGCCACGTATGACACAGAGAAAGGCAATGCCCTTCACGCGAGAGTTTACGAGAACGAAGTTCAAAGAGAAAGGTATTTCGCCAAGCGCCGCGAAACCATTGAAACCCCGTTACTCTTATCTCTTAGGTCACGTGGTTAAACACGCTAGCCTCCCCTATCATCGCCGCAGCCACGCTACCCTCAATAACGCCTGATAAGGTTATCGACCAATCAGCATTGAGTAAAGGTGTGATGTCATGAGACGCAACTCATGTCATAGGCAGTGCGTCCTTGCCTGCCCCACCCTGACAAAAGGCAGGAAGTTTATTCTTAATCCGGGGTTTTTGTTGTTGTTTTTTCATCCGAATGTCACTTTGATGTTATAAATTTTTGCTTTGACTAAGTAGGATCGCCGGCGGCCTCATGTTCTAAAACATTAGTTAATTGATTGGCTTTCTGCACCCATTCATTCAATGCGGCATTCCTAGTTTAGTTAATCAATTTAATTATTAGTTAGGGTTTAACGCCGTGCATTCCTAGACACTGTTGTGGAGGGGTGAAACAAAATAATGATTCCTTAGCCTGTCTCGGGTTCATATAAAATAGGCTTCACTACAAACTAGCAAAGCTCTTTTCAGGTGTTATGCAAATTCATGAATTTAATGAATAGGTCATTATTAGTCTGACTCAGTCCAAAAAAAGCTGTTCTTCGACAATAGCACACCCCTTTAACTGTTTTCTTCATTCTTTGAGCCATGGTTATTGACATCAATCGATATCTGCACGTAAGGTTGCGATAGGGCGTTGCTCTGTGAAGCTGTTTCTGTTTGATCAAGCTGCTGCCCCGGCTAGAGCCCTTTCGCTTAAGTGTGAAAGGAACAGATGTCGCGTATACATTGCCTACGTGTGAACAGCAACGCTTTTGCTTCGACTTTCTCTTTTTACAGCTTTACAGATTATCTGGCTTCAAGACACACAAGGAGATATTAGACAAGAAAAGTCTAAAACCTCTGATTTCTCTATGAAGCAAGCTGCTTCCCTTGATGATTATACTGATTGTCTGTGATGTGCAAATATTGCTCAGATGGAATGTTTGTGTATGTTGTGAGTGTGTGCTTTGTTGATTATTTGTGTCTATTATGTTCTTCAATTATCCCTTCTTTACACTGTTGTTATTGTTATCACTACTTGGATTGCTATTTGGATCATTGTGTGTGTGTGTGTGTGTGTGTGTGTGTGTGTGTGTGTGTTGTATATGTTTGTTCTACATGATATTCTTTAGAATAATATGATATGTCCATCTATGTAGGTCTGTTGTCCATAAATGCTTGTGGCATGCATATGTTACTGTATATGTCCCCAAAACAGAAATTAAAAACAAAACCCTCTAATTTCTAAGAAGTACTGTCAGAGTTTGATACCTTCAGTCCATTGTAAAACTGAAGGTTTTAACAGTTTCTCCCTTTACTCGAATAATTATCTTTCTCTGGGAACTGTACCATGACTGCTGAATTCCATATAAGAGCAACTCATATCGCTGCTGGGTTAGAACCATAGCGTATTTTCCTTAGTGGTGCTGTCTTTGGAATGAAAATCACGAACAAAGCATTGCATGACCAATTGATATCTATCCGGCCGAGACTCATCACTGACCTTCTTGGTGTCTTTTCCCTTCATCGTGCATGGATAACAACAACTCCAAGATATTTCTCTTGAAATGTGTTATCATATCCGCAATCTTTACCAGACTTCAACAAGAACACGTTTTAGCGTGATTTACAGGAGTTGTCTGATAGATTCAGCCTCTGGTATGCTCAGTTGTAAAATGAAGTTAGATCAGACTTTCTTTGTGGTGACAGAAACCATTGACAGTAAAATATGGTTTCTGTTATCAGGGTGTCTTTGTTCTGGACTAACTCAGATGCTTTGTCTTCTGACAATATCAGTGTTATAACAGCAGACTTTTGCCAACCTCTTCATTGGAACATTCAGTTTTGTTCAGATCTTTTTCTGTCCTTGGACAGAGGTCAGTATTAACAATCAGCACGCATGAAGTCCAACCGATGGCTGAGTTTTCCGATATGATTGTTCGGGAGTGAGCCTAGTTCGGGTAACCCATGAGTGATCGAGGAAGTCACATCCTGGGTTAGGGATCCAAGCGAATAAACTTTTTGGTGGCTACATCTTTTGCGTGGTGGCTAAGCACAGGGAAACGTCAGGCTAATGTAAGAAAAATGGCAGCGTACCTAAGCTGTACGATGATTTTTACTAGCTGAGCTTGACTGAAGTTAGAATGGGATCCCCTATGCAGCACGGCGAACCTCACCTTGCAGTGTTGGCATGGGACATTTTCCACTGAGAAACGCACGCACTGTATAGCTTGTAGGGCTAAAGTGTATATTTTCATGGAACGTTATTCAGCGTCAGTTGTGTCTTATCATTATATTAATATTGGTCCAGCCACCACAGAAATATTAATGTGTTGATCTTTTCCCTATGGTTGGACACATGACCCTCGATTACACGAGAGGGACATCACGACTAGAGTGAGCCTGACGTGGCAGACATAGTTTAACTGCCCGCTGTACTTGAGCAGTTCACATAAAGCTATTTGCTCCTCCGTGCACACCATTTTGTCACGTACACAATCTTGCTTTCAATTTTCAACACTTATCCCGAATGACAAGCAAAGCTATGTGGAGCTAGAAACTCACAATTAAATTCATACCAACAAGTATCCTTTCAGTCAAGGTCACTTTCACTCAGCATAGTTTACCATTAACCCCCCCCCCCCAAAAAAAAAAACAAAAAAAAAACCAACTCTAAGAAATCTTACAAACAGATGAAGACATTCAGACCCAAAATCTTACCTCTGGCAGACCTTGCGAACACACACTTGTGCTCCCTCCCAGTTTAACGAAATTCAAACGATGAGAAATCTCTGACAGATGATGACAATCCAGACCCCCCGAATCTTACCTTGACATACTTTACAAACTCACAGGTGTTCCCTCCGAGTATAGAAATTTCAGCAACAGACGATGAAATCACTTCAGTTCCCAAAACCTTACCTGAGACAGACTTTGCTGACACACCGGTTCTCCTTCCCAGTTTAGAAATTTCACACAGACGATGAAATCAGTTCAGACCCCAAAACCTTACCTGAGACTGACTTTGCTGACACACCGGTTCTCCTTCCAAGTCTACCACTCAAACAATGAGAAGTCACCGGCAGATGATGAAAATTCAATCTTACCTGTGACAGTTCTTGCACACACAGCGGTGGTCCCTCCCCAAAAGATGAGAAATTTCTGACAAATGAGGACAATGTCAGACCCCCCAAAGCTTACCTGCGAAACACCTTGCAGACACACCCGTTGCTGTCTCCCAGCCAAAGCCATGCAGCCGTCAGCTCCTTTTGTCTTACCGCAACTAACTGGCCGGTGACTGAAGTTGATATTGGTAGGGGAACCTTTTCGTGTTACGAGCTGATAGTTTGCGATGACGTTGAATTTATGGCGCATGATTTGTGGGACCTGAGGCTTGTGCTAGCACTCCAGTTTTTACGAGGCTCTTCATGAGACGGTCTGTGTTTCCCAAGGCTGATAAGGATAGATAACACAAAACGGGACACTTTACTTGGGATAACTTTTTTGCCTGATCATGTTTCAGTCATGACGAATGTGATGATAAAAGAAACTCAGAAATCACTGAAGCTTACGTTGCTTATCTGAATACTTTCCCAGAATATTCGTCCATTCCAGTTGTATGACTACATGTAGTGACAGCGTGAACTATCGGCCTCACTCTGTGTTAAGTCATGGCTGATGTCATGATGAAGAATTTTAGAAATCAAATAAAACCCGTCATCTAGATATGTTTGTCTGAGAATTTGTCCAGCCCCCCCCCCCCCCAGCCCTTCCGAATATACATTCATTGTAATTGTTTTGTGCGTGCCAGCGTAACTGACGGCTTCAGTTTACTATTTTGTCATCTCGTGATAAAGAAATCAAATATAGACCGTAATATAGTTGTCTGTTTTCTGCATAATTATCTAGTTTATACTGGATATTTGTTCACTGTAACTGTTTGGCTCATTTTGATGATGGCGTAAACGTAAGGTTTTAACCAGTTTGTTTGCTTGTTTGTGTGTTTGTTTGTTTGTTTGTTTGTTTGTTTTCAATTAACCTGCAGATTTTTTTTCAAATGAAACTAGCATACGGCGTAAGTGTTGAAAGTTCAGTTCTTCAGTGCAGAAACTGTGTCACTGTACAAGCTGGTGAAGCTGTGTCATCTTTTCGCTGAACTGCAAATAAAATGTTCCTGCTAATGCGACAGCTTTTGAGAGAGGGATGACGTGTTGTAGGAATAAGGTTTACTACGAAAACAGAAAGAAGAAGGACTGAGGAAGAGGAGAAGGATGAGGAGAGGAAGATGAACAACAACAACATATTAACTGTGACAAAGACAGCCCACATATACAGCTGCAAGGTATCTGCTACAACCAAGACGTAATTATGGAACAGAACAGACAAATTACACAAAAAACTAGGCCGTATCCATGACAATCTGGTAGCCGGGGCAACCGAACTGATAGAAGGCTGTCCTGTCAATGCTCGAGTCGGGAATATGTTGCCTGACTGAAAGCCAAATATTTGTACTTTTTTTATATTGCACTGGTATTTTCCTCGTTGCCCCGTCTTTGGCATCACCCGTATCTGTAGGTAAATGACGAACAACCCTCAATCAACCATTCTTGACTAGGCATTAACCTACAAAGAATATAATTATCTAGACCCAACTTTCAACGCTCGGGTCATGAGTTCGAATCTAGGCTTGGATGAAAAAAAAAATGCTTTTTTTTCGTTGCCCCGTCTTTTAAATCACGCTAACGCGGTGGAGAAAGTTGTTAAACAGTTTGACAGTGTGCATGACTAATGGTTGTTAATTGATTGTGAAGTTTGTTTGATCTTAAAGTTTAATTCTATTTTATTACTGTGATATTTTAATGAGAGCATTATGTGATTACGTGGTGGAAAAGGAAGATAAACTCCCAAACAATCCAACCCATCCGGTATTATGTGAGTCCAAAGACAATTTTCTGTTTTAGATTTTATTTCTTAAACAGACAATAAAGTAATTTGAATTGAATTGGACTGAAACCCTAAACTAACCAACCAGCCTTCACTAAGCAACAACCTACAAAGGACATGCCAAAGCCTAGCCGTCTCTCCTTCACAAAAACTTTTCCTCTCAGGCCTCGAGAACGCCCAGTTTTAACGACAAGGGAAAAGTCAGCGACTCGCCACCCTACAACGGCTCTCGATTGCCCTTCGTAAATCCATAAAAGTGTCAGATATGGCCGAAAATCAATAAACGGTTCGCGGAATGACTCTCGACCCGTTTGAGGACGCGTCAAGCGGTAGCTGGTCTCCAGCGGTGGTGGTTTGGAGGAGACATGTGGCACTGGGCGCGCCCTGACCTGCTGGCCTTTTGTTTTTGCGGGGCTGGTTCTCAAGGTAGGACACGTTGTGTGGTGGGAGAACATGCGGACAACAGTGTGGAGAAATGCACATACGCGTGGAAGCGCGCGAAGGACATACTGGCACATACTTGCACACACAGAGGCACACACACACACACACACACACACACACACACACACACACACACGAGGGCGCGCGCGCCTACACACACACACACACACACACACACACACACACACACGCACGCACGCACGCACAGAGAAGCAACACACACATACGCACACACACGCACACACGCACGCGCGCCAATACACGCACCGGCGGACGCACGCACACATTATTATTGTTATTATCATTTTATTATTACTATTATGATTTATATTGTGCAGAGCGGGCACCAAAACAAAATTTTCTGGTTTTAAATGGACTGGACATTAAAGATGATTTGATTTGATTTGATTTGATTTGATTTGATTTGATTTGATTAAGGAATAATAATTATTATTATCCTTGCCTGACGCATTGAAAAAGACTGGGCCGATATTCGAGATTAACTTCATCGAGCTGAGACTAAAAGATTAGTACGAGATGCACAAAGGGAGACTAAGGCAAGCCTGCGACTAAGCGGTAACGCACGTAGATGATACTTGATAGTCCCCACATAGTCCCCACATAATATTATTAAGCCTGAGACTAGAGCTAATTCTTAGACTAGTCTAGTGCCTTTTCATGCTCCAGAAACCAGAAAACTGTGGACTAAAAGTAGGTGCCCATTAGCCACCGATACTGTGGCATCATTAAATATTTATAGAAACGGCGACAGTGTGTCTGTGGTTGAGACGCAAATGATCACGTGACACCCTGAAATTGAGTTTTGGTGGTCGGGTTCGGCTGTCCAGTGCACGTCTTTTTTGTTTGTTTGTTTGTTGTTGTTGTTTTTGTTTTTGTTGTTTTGGTTAAAAAAAATAGAAACATGGTGGAAAACGAAACAAACTCTGTGTGTGTGTGTGTGTGTGTGTGTGTGTGTGTGTGTGTGTGCGTGCGTGCGTGCGCACACACACACACACACACACACACACACACACACACACACACACTCACACACACACACACACACAGACGGACAGACAGACAGAGCGTAATACCCATTCTCTTTTTTGTGATATCTCAGTATTTCCAAATTTAGTCATCCCGCCACCCCTATCCCTTTCAACCCCCTCCCCCCCCCCCACACACACACCCTTGAGTTCTGCTGCCGATACTGACTTCTCGTCAATAACGTCATTAAACTATGACGTAAGAACACGCCCGTCATGGGTTTACTGACATTCTCAGATTCTGCTAGAACTAAAGATATTGGCGGCAATTTCACTCTCAACTTACTAAACCTTAAGCAAGGGAACTCCAGAAATATGCTGTTTCCGCTTTTCTATTATTGAATTATAAATGAACGCGCACGCGGATATGTAGTTAAAAACCTGTGCTTGGCGAGTTCTGCGGAAAGACAACTCCTTCTTTTATGCGAGACTTTTATGCAACCGTTGTATTTTAGTCTCCGTTTTACACGTCATCCTTTCAAGATGAAACTTCAATGGTACATGTGGCGTGATTCAATTCTCCTTATTCTAAACGCGAGCTCTGAGCAGCCACTTTGTATTTTGGTCTCCGTTTCACACGTCATCTTTTTAAGAGCTCTGCAATACAAGATAATTATATTACATTTTTATTCTGGTAAATGTCTGTAGCGACCACTTTCAGCTTAATGTAACATGTTCTTATTTCAGTCGAAAATACTCGAAGAACAGCATTTAATAGGAAACGTCAGTGGTTACATGTGACATATCACGTGACACATTTCAAGTTATCCTATTAGCAGAAGTGCTGGGAATCAGTTTCAGTCGTTCCACCTCACATGATCTTTTATAATTACAGAAGCGGAACCAGATATAGGTGATGAGAAGGGTGACTCTCGTTATGAAAGACTTCTAAACATGAACCCGCAGTTAACCTACATTCTTCTTTCCCATCTGCCTCTAGAAGGACCTTGATTAGCCGCGAAATAGTCTTTGTTGTTTAAGACTTTGAAGTTTAAAGATCTAAGCTCCCAAAAAGCTTTCCGAAGTGTGAAAATTTTTTTAAACCAGTCGACCGTGCAAGCACAGTCAACTCTGCCGTCACAGTTGCAGAGTTTTCAGCGTCCCTGAAACCTCAATAAAAGCCAAGGGCAGCCTGATTCCACAGTTCAGTTTGCGTTTCGACACTGAGCGAGAAAGACCGTGCAGCACTCAAATTGCGCTAGACACTGTAGCGATGTGTCTCGCTCACTGACCAAAAGCCAAATAATGTCACGGTAAACCAGTGCACTGGTTTTATAAGGGTCCCCGAAGCGCTGAAAACTCTGCAACTGTGACAGAGTTGACTGTGCTTGCACGGTCGACTCTGTAAAAAATTTTCACACTTCGGAAAGTTTTTCTTGGGAGCTTAAATCTTTAAGACCTCCAAGTTCGTAACGCCACTGAGATGGAAAACTTACGAAGCTCCAAGGTTGTTCGCCAGATAGAAAGTGTTTCTTCTGGTTATCTCAGGTTCTGCTCCCCCCTATCTGTCCGCTCTCATTCAGCTCTACACACCATCCCGCAACCTCCGTTCTTCCTCTGACACCCGTCTTCTCCGTATTCCCATCCACCGGAAAAAGTTTCAGGGCCAGCGTGCGTTTTCATACATTGGTCCTGTAGTTTGGAACGGCCTCCCCTCTCACATCCGCCATGCTCAGTCGTTAGCAGTCTTTAAATCTCAACTTAAAACACATCTTTTCTCCATGCAGTAGAACCAACCCCCCCTCCATCTCTGCATGCCACCTGCAAAAAAATCAGTGTGTGTGTGTGTGTGTGTGTGTGTGTGTGTGTGTTGTAAGTTATATACGCTGCTTTTATGTTATGTTTATGTACGCGCCCTGAGATCTTGCGAGATGGGGCGCCACAAATACCCTTTATTATTATTATTATTATTCTGGTCATCGCGACCGTGTTGGTGACTTCGTGGCTTCTAATATGAGAGAAATTTTCTTTGAGCCCACTGTCCATTCCTGAACAGACTGGCACTGCGACTAATCTTCTAAAAATAGCCTCCAATCAGCGCCACCTAGCTGGTCTTCAGTCCTCTACCAAATCACGTTGCCTGCTCAATGTATGGTATGGTAGACTTCTCCTCGGCGCACATATTCATCTCTGCTGAAATGCTCACGGCGCCGCAGGGCTGGAGGACGAAGCAGTGAAAGCCTGCTGCCGCTAAGCGGTACCGGCTTTCTGTGGGATTTTTAGCGTGCACACTTGATGCATGTATCATCCCCACACCCACACACACACACACACACACCCCACACCACCCCCTGCCTTTCCTTCCCTTCCCCCTACCACAACCTCACCTCCACACACACACACACACACACACACACACACACCCATCATCACCCCACACCACCCCCTGCCTTTCCTTCCCTTCCCACAACCTCACCCCTCCACACACACACACACACACACACACACACACTGCTCCACTTCCAGCGGAATTGCAAAGTCATATTATTTTTCACGTGAATGGTTTTTCCTATCGATTGAAAGCTCCACCCGGGAGATCTGGGCACGCCCATAAAAGGAAAAATGTAGACGTGTCCTTGTGCTCGTGACTTTGAATTTCACGAGAAATTTAAAGAAGCCTTCTTCAGGATTTGGCAACTCCCACTGTGTAAAAAGAAAAGTTTCTCACAGATGTTGCCACTATTGAGTCAGTAGTTCTTCCAGAGTTCTACTTTTAAAGGCCCGATAAACTTGTAGTGTTGCACTCAACCCGCTGGGGATCCGGGATAGCGCAATGGTTGTACTGTTGATATGTTGTGTGTTTTGTGAAGGTGTACTGTATTGTTTGTATTTATGTCATATGCTTTGTTCATATGTGACTGTATTGTTCCAATGTTTTTCTGTCCTTTTCCTTGTAAAGCGCTATGAGCTCTCTGCAAGAAAGAACGCTATATACGTTTCAATTATTATTAATTAATATTAATGGTAGAGCCGTTGGACTTTCAATGGTGGGGCCTTGAGTTCGAGTCCCTGCTGAGGCCAGGTATTGTGCTGGCTTTTTTTTTCTCGTTGCCCCTTGGTGGAAAAGGGCGTTAAACTCCCAAACACCCACCCACCCACCCGCACTCAGCCCCATGTGAATTTTAGTTCTGCGACCTGCTCGGAATTTGATTTCACGGTGGAATGCAAACCGCCAGAGCGCAACGTGTAACAGACGAACCCCCCTCCCCCATCCATCCCACGAATGCGCTGGGCCCGAGCATTTTTGACTCATATCATAGCAACAGAAATGTCCCCGGGAAAAAGGCTTTAACTTTGCACACATCTTCATTTACTTTTCAAACTTTTGTCCTCGTAATCACCCCAGGTCAGTCTGTGAGCTGAGCCGGCCTGGGGCACATAACTTGATTGCGTCTCTTTAACAAAGGTACGCACGAACCAAGGCACGCATTCAGTTCCACGTATGTTGTGTGATTTTGCTTTGTTCTGTTCTAAGGTGTTGCAACGTTCTTGTCATGACATAACAGAAATTGACGAAGTTGCGTAATTACGGAAAAAAGGAAAGTGTTTTGCGTGTGGGCTTTGCTGTCTTTCATTCAAGACTTTGAATTTTTCCGTGCTTATAACGATGTCAGAAACCCAATGCAGTTACGTAGACAAGTGATATGTTTTTTGCTCGCGGGGAGAAGATCTCTTTCACACACACACACACACACACACACACACACACACACACACACACACACACACACACACACACACACACACAACTCTCTTGATAACTGAATAAAATGTGATTGTGTGTGTCTGTGTGTCTGTGTGTCTGTCTGTCTGTCTGTCTGTCTGTCTGTCTGTGTGTTCTCTTCTCCTCTCTTTCTAAACTTCTCAAACCGTAGGCTGTAAGAACTCCCAACAACAAAAAAGCCATTATTCCAACAATGCCCAATTAACCACGACCAGATTGCACGCCGATCGCTTCGAAAACCCCGATTCGATCAAACGCTTGTCGTAAATCGGCTAATATGACAGAAATGGCGTTACCCAACTCATCAATGCGCATGTCTAAGGAGTCATGCCCGCAGAGCGAGGTCACGGGTCACATTTTCTATTAGAGGTCACGTGACAGGGTCCTGAGAGAGAGATTGGTGGAAGTCCCAGCTTGATGCGGTTGCTTCCCAAATGCGCTCACAGCATCCGAACACCAATTGGTACAAAATGGTGGTGTGGAGCTCAAATACAAAGACGAACCTGAAAATGACCAGCGAGTTTCGTTTTGCAACGTTCAGTGCGCTGGTGCTGTGAATTTAACAACGGTGTATGACTTGCATGCAGCCAGAAATATGTTGTCAAGAATAAGATTATAAAAAAGAAAATATGGATAAAGAGCCATCTCAAACCAATTTACGAAGGAACGACGAGAGAGAGAGAGAGAGAGAGAGAGAGAGAGAGAAAGAGAGAGAGAGAGGGGGGGGGAGGTTGTGCTCTGCTTTTTTATGCTCAACAGACATTTATTGTCTGTGGTGTTCTAATAAACAAAATGATATCAATAATGAGAATGACATTGATGTCATAACTGATTAATTCTCTTTGTTAGCGAACCGCACAAAGTAATGGCGTTTACAGTAACTAAACTGAAACAAGAGAAAATTTCAAATCTGAATATCTCACGTCCAAGTATGTAAGTTCGGAATTTAGTCACCAAAATGCGTTCAAAATTGAATAGCCAACTGCCCGCGGTGAAAGTCCATTGAAACTGTGATTCTTCAATAAGCGACAATGCCAACAACAGCAGATGACGAAAATGTCAGACACAAATCGCTTCGCATTTTTCGGTCTTGTCACGCTCGAGTTAACATCTGCAATGTTTGGCTGGACATGTAGACTATCATTCCAACCTCTAACAACACTACCTATAGTTTAGTAGACGCATGAACCGACCACAAGATAGGCAAGACTCTTCCTCAGATGTCCTGTTTAATTGGTTTCATCTCAAATATCTCTTCCTCTCACAGTTTTTTCTATCTGTTTTCAGGTCTGGAAATCGGCTAAAGGTGTCTAATTTCGGAATAAGGCTCTTTTGCTGGGAGGACTACAATGGTGATACCATGGATTTACTGTATATCAGTTTACTTCTCAGTCTCACGAGATGGTTGACGGTTTGTGGGGGAAGCTTTACAGCGGAATTAGGTTTCCTAAACACACGCTATTATTTAATCGAGCCGCAAGAATAGACCTTAGTCATCATTATTTCTGGTTTCCCTTTCAATGTTCTGTGATTTCTTCGCCCCAAACTTATAAGTACATATTCGCGTCTTTGCAAATAAAATTCAATCTAGTGTCTCAACAGTTGAACCAACGTTTCCCTTCCAAAATATAATTATGTTCCAAGTAAACGGCGATGCAGCCTTGTTCTGGCAACATTGACAACTGTATAAACGCTTTGTTTTAGATTAGCAAATGCTTGACCTGTGTGTCATATCCTGTGTAGTTAAAAAATACGTCCGCTACCAATGCTATCTTCAACTTGTCTGCCAAACGTTTTACACCATTTGTATATAATACCGACTGCGTTCTCACTGTACACGGGGAGCCGGCGTGGCCGAATGGTAGAGTGTTGGACTTCCAATGCTCGGGTCGTGAGTTCGAATCCCGGCTGGGGCCAAATATTTGTTCTGGCTTTTTCATCGTTGCCCCGGCTTTGATATCACCCGTATGTGGTGGAAAAGGACGCTAAACAACCAAACACCCACCCCATCCTCTCACTGTACATTTTCAGTGTCACTGTTTTCGTTGATGTATGTCTGTAGTTCTGTGAAAAAAGCCACACAAAAAAAGGGGGGGGGGAGAAATAAAAAAAATCCTTTCGAACTAGGAGACTCAAATACTTGTGGTGCAAAATTTACGTTCTCGATAATGTCGCTCCAAATCCGTACTAAGCGTGAAAATTAACTGTGAAAATAAAACGAAGAAAGTCCCGTTTACCCAAGCTGGGCGACTTTATACCGCGTCTTGAAAGGGAACACAACTATACATTCTGAATTTCAATCACATGAGGGTGATAGCGAAGTCAGGGTAACGAGGAAAAGCCAGCACAGCAAGGTCTTTGGCCCCACTGAGCCAGGATTCGAACTTACGACCCGAGTATCTAAAGTCCAGCGTTCTTTGTTCGCCCATCCCCGGGTCCCCCAGATTTTCTGAAGAAGACCGTGACGATGAACTTTCCAGGGCCGGCGGATGGATGTTTCAGGGTTTAACGCCCTTTTTTCCCGAAAACAACATACCACCAAATTCAGTCTGTGCTATGTCAGTTACGCAATTTCTGCTTCAAGCATTATAACTCTAAACAAGCGTGCAGTGTCACGGTCCTTCGTGCTGTACGTGTAGAGAAAGGTATACATTATTCAAACGGCACTATTTTGGCAACGGCATTTCTGGCTACTGCAAAAAGTGCGCAACTGATTTGACAGTTCGAGCAGATATTTTGGATTTGCCCAGCAACAAACAAGTCCAAACGTCACCATCCTGGGGGCCAAGAAAAGCTCCGAAGAAACCAAATAGCACACGCGTCCTCTGGCCAAGTCAAACCACAGAATTTATCACGCCGGCGAAATTAACTGCAGAAGGGAAGTGGGGCCCTCCCCCCACATGGTACCTTTTCCTCGAGTAGTCGACTTCGTCAATGTGTTTGTGTGGTTGTGTGAACACAGTCGTTCATCGGGGGAATAGAGTTTCAAATCCAATTGTCCCCCTTCCGAGACTGCGCGCGGGGGGTATAGTTTTCTACACGGCATCTGCTAAGGCGGGAAGCGTGTGAGTGTGTGGGAGGGAGGGGGAGGGAGGACGGGGCGAGAGGGGGGGGGGGGGGTCGCATAGAAACCGTTTTGCACACAGCGGACGGAGAACAGCCCACGGTGGCAAACATGGAGACGAAGGAAATGATTTATTCACCATTGTCGTCAAATCTTTCACGGTAACGTGTCTGGGGAGATGGGAAAGCCGAATGGTAGAGCGCTGGACTTTCAATGCTCGGGTCGTGAGTTCGAATCCAAATATTAGTGCTAGTTTTTCGTTCCTCGTTGTCCCGTCTTTGGTATCATCCATACGTGGTGGAAAAAGACGTCAAACTCCCAAACACCCGAACACCCATCTACACTGTAACGTGTTCAGTGATTCAGTTAACCAAGGCTGCAATGGGCTAATAACAATATTAATAATAATACTGAGTGTTGTATAGGCGCTTTACCCAATTTCATGAATCGGCTCGAAGCGCCGCGAACTGAACCCAACACGCACGCTGACGTGAATCACACGTATTCACTCACACACTAGACATAAACACATTACAATCACGTGGTGCGAAGGGTCAGCTCAGCTATTTAAATTTCGGAATTTAGAGTTGCATTTATTTTTCAAGTTTGGTGGGCTGAACATTTCCGAAGCAGAGGGAGAGAAAGCCGAAGTACCCGGAGACAACCCCCGACGATCGGCCCGAAGGAACGGTGCCACATACGAAAGGGAAAAATTCCTTGCTCCGATTGGGACTCGAACCCGTGACCTCTCGCACAAAATTTGGTTGTATTAGAAACAACAACAACAACAACAGCAACAACAACAACAACAACAACAAAAAACCGCTTGGTCGACAACTATACGTTACCAGCTGCTTTTACGAGGAATATCACAAAAGGGGTGAATTCTTAAAAATTATGAAAGTTTTTCAACCGAATAAGTTTGTCGGCTTCCACGTGTTTTCGCTAGAGCGCTGGGGAATCGAAGCTGAAATCAAAGTTCGTGTTGTGAGTTCGAGTTGCGACTGGCTGTTAAAAATTGTGTTGGCCTTTGTCTCACTGTTGGCCTTTGTCTCACTACCCTGACTTTCATACAATCCTCGGACGGCCGAATGGTAGAAAGTTGGCCTTTCAATGCTTGAGTCGTGAGTTCGAATCCCGGTTAGTGCCAAATATTTGTGCTGGCCTTTTTCTCGTTGCCCCGTCGTTGATATCACCCGTATCTGGTGAGAAAGGACGTTAAACTCCCAAACACCTACCCACGCGTACTGTCCTTATATGTTAACGCGTTAACTGTGCACTTTATGTCGTTGTGTTGTATCTCAGTGTCCGTGCTACCTAGCCGTAGTAAATGTGGAAAAATGTTCATTGTTCTCCGTGTATAGTTGCGCGACTGAGTGCGAGCGTCTTACTTGTACGTGTTGGTGCGTGTAATTGCGAGTGTATGAGTGTATGCTTGTGTGTGTGAGTATCCATGAACTTGAGCACGAAAGATGGTTCAAGACAACAGCAAAGAGTAACGCAAAATTAAACCTACAAGCAGGCAAGCAAGAGACCAAGATCGTAACTGTTGGTCTCGAAGTTCAACTCCCAAACACCCACCCACTCGTACCGTCTTCAAATGGCAAAGAGAAACGTTAAATTATACCTACAAGCAGACAAGAACGAGAGCAAGATCGTAACTGTGGGTCTCAAAGGTGGAAAAACAAACACCCAAACAAAAAAACCGACACTATCGTGTTCATGGGAAAACAGACAAGATTCCCTGTGCCTTTCCGTCGCCCCTGACATTACGCAAGGCGGAAAATCCATTTTTCTACGACCCCACACCATCTCTGTACCGGCGAGCACTTTCTTACGTCATTTTTTGTTCTCAGTTGGGAGGGTGATTTATTCTTGAATAAATATTATGATCACACACACACACACACACACACACACACACACACACACACACACACACACACACACATACACACACACACACACACACACACACACACACACACACAGAGATTCTTTTCTAGCTTTTCAGGAGAGCCGGGATAGCAGAATGGTAGGTCGTTGGACTTTCAATGCTCGGGTCGTGAGTTCGGACCAATCCCGGCTGAGGCCAAATACTTGTTCTTGTTGTCCCGTCTTTGATGCCACCCATACTTGGTGGAAAAGGACGTTAAACTCCCAAACGACCACCCATTCTTCTAGGTTTTTTTTTTTTAATATTCTGTGTGTGTGTGTGTGTGTGTGTGTGTGTGTGTGTGTGTGTGTGTGTGTGTGTGTGTGTGTGTGTGTGTGTGTGTGTGTGTGTGTGCGTGTGTTTCCCTACCGGTATTGCACTGAATATAAGTGCAAAATTTCGAAA
Source organism: Batillaria attramentaria (assembly GCA_018292915.2). NCBI lineage: Eukaryota > Metazoa > Mollusca > Gastropoda > Batillariidae > Batillaria > Batillaria attramentaria. The sequence continues at coordinate 187,373 of JACVVK020000557.1, read as the reverse complement.
TACAACAACAGTGGCAGTGCTTGCAACCAGATACATTTCAGTGAAAAAAGTTCTCTGATGCAACGCCACCTGGGGAATTCTCAAGTTTTGTTTAACTACCGTTCGTATGCAAAGGTAATCAAATAATATGTGCCTGAGATGCGGCTCTATATAACCTTCATTTTCACAGTGCCACGTAGCACAAACGTGTTTGTTGAATGTGACCGACATTTTTTGTTTTTTGTTTTTTTTGTTTCAGATTATCCTTCTTCAGTTGCTGAAAAGTAGACACGTAAATGACATCAGGAAAGAAAATATCAATGGAGAAATAAGGTCTTTGTTTGGAGATTAGTAATTGTGATGTACTGGATGTTTTCCCCGGAGAGGACGGGGAGGGGGTGGGGGTGGGGGTTGGGGGAGGTGGGAGGGGGAGCGGCGAACTACGAAGGAAAAAACAAATATCATATGAGAAATTTACTCCTCTTAGTTAAACAATGAGCGTGATAAGCGTGTTAGTGGACGATACCAATATTACTGTAATCTGTTTAGCATGTTTTACTGGTCTACATTGTTGTTTGTATGTTTGTTTGACAATAATTACTAGTAATCAATAAACATACTTTCCCGTACATTATCATCACCTCTCTCTCTCTCTCTCTCTCTCTCTCTCTCAGTCTTCCTCTTCTTTTACACACATTATACAACCGATCGAACGTTACCTGTTGAATATGCATCAGATGTGTCACTGTCGGTCCCGGTCGGAATTTACCGTCATGCGCAGTGCGCCAGACTACATAACGAGGCTTAGTGTCGGCGGGAATGCGCTGTGTTCATTTTTCCGCGCAGTATAAATCCCCTAGGGTAACAGTGATTTATTGGATATTGTTTAACGCTGCTGACATTGTGCATGATTAATCTTGACCAACCAGGGGCGAGGAAAACGATATTATCATGCACAGGCATGGATATCACTGTGGCAAGCGCTTTGGTTGGTGGCAGGTTGTGGGTGGTGAGAGAGAGAGAGAGAGAGAGGGGAGGGGGGACGAACAAACGAGGACTAGAATAATTTTACAACGGAAGTGATTTGACAGAAATTTCACAATTTTCAATCATCACGGCTGTATTGGTGTCGGATCAAGTTGGGCGCTCACTCACGGCAGGTGTGTGTGTGTGTGTGTGTGTGTGTGTGTGTGTGTGTGTGTGTGTGTGTGTGTGTGATCCAGAACCGGCTGAGTAGTCAGTTAGCAAGGACAACTGACACTACTGCGGAAACACTAATGCATCCAGAAGTTTTATTTGTCAGTGTAAAAAAAAGAAAGGTGTCATTTGATTTTATTTCATTAATTTATTACTCTCTCTCTCTCTCTCTCTCTCTCTCCACTCCCACACAAATGCTGTCCGGACCGCACACTGATGACCTCTGCCCCAAATGACCTCTGCACCCTGCATCCTGACCGCAAGTGGTGTCTCACTTCAAAGACCACCTCCCGGTCCCTCCCGGTCGCCATCAAAGACTTCCAGGGGAAGTTGTTACCATTTCCTGCCCCTCGGCCAAGCCTCCTGCAACTCTGCAAGTCCCTCCCGCGCCCACCCCTTGACGCTTTTCTCAGTTCCAATGTCCTCCCGATGACAGGTGTGTGTGTTTTGAAATTGGGTTACAAACCCACAAGATGAATGACCCCAAAGCGTGTGAAAGCTGTTTTGTAATTTACCAGAGAACGATTGAGCTGCGCTGCGAGAGAGAGAGAGAGAGTACTTTCTGGAAACATCGGGCGGTCGTTTTCACAGTAAGAAAGTTGACACCTCCGGCGACTGATCTTTGAGATGTTTGCTTTTGAGACGACAAGCGGATACTGGGGGGAGTAAAATACGAGAAATGATGTGGGTAGTGGGTGGGCTAGGTCTGTACTGAATGATAACAGAATGCCAGCAATCTCTTGATGTTTTTCTTTTCTTTCTTGATGGTTCCGTATCAAAGTGGTCTGCTCTGTGTGTGTTGGGACTCCGGACCGAACATAGGTCGTAAGTATGGTCAGGTTTCCCAGCTGTGCAAACTTCGAATTTTCAGTCAAACACAACTTTTGTTTTCCTGGGCAGGTAGTTTCAGAACCGCACCTGTGGAGTCCTACATACACCCCCCCCCCCAACACACACACACACACACACACACACACACACACACACACACACACACACACACACACACACACACACACACACACACACACACACACACACATGTAGTGTTCGCAGCCACCCAGTAACCATAATCAGTTTAACGTACAGACCACTGGTTATCATCAGAGAGATGCAGCAGATTAACCGGTTAGGTTCATTTGGAGAAATGACCGTAGGGTTTTAGTTAATGTTTGTTTGTTTGTTGTTGTTGTTGGTGGTGATGGTTTGTTTTGGGGGGATTTTGGGGGGGGTTGTTTGTTTGTTTGTTTGTTTGTTTGTTTGTTTGTTTTGGGGGGAGGGGGGGGGGGTAGGGGAGGTTGGGCCATGTTAATAATGACTGACTGAATGTCAAAAACCATTTCGGAAACAACAAATCCACATAGCTTTTAGACCGCTGTCGGTCGGCAACACATTTCAAACACATCGCCGGCTTGCGATGGTCCACACTGATCTGTGTACTTGAGGTAATTATGAACCCTTATTTCGATATTTAAAGTTTCAAAGGCATGCCTCTTTTGTCTCGGGCTGGAGTTGGACTGTGAATGCTCGGGTCATGGGTTCGAATTCCGACTGAATGTGAAGCGCAAGTGCCCCCTCGTTGCCCGGCCCGTCTTTGACGTCACCCTTACGTGGTGGAAAAGGACGTTAAACCCTGAAATAACCATTCAACTTATCACGGGATCAGTATTTCGTGTTTGCTGTGTGTTGAAATATTCGGGCGACGGATATGGCGGAAACGTGCGTGCAACGTGCACAGATAGGATCATTCCCTCTCTCTAACTGTGTCAACAGAACCATAAACGGAGAACAAATATTCCATCGTTTACACAGACCTACACCGTACTTCACTTGTTTCCTACTGCCGAGTTGAGACTTGATACACTTAGAAATATTTCTTATCGCCCTTACGGAGGGAGAACTACCCCCCCCCCTCCCCTCCTCTCTCTCTCTCTCTCTCTCTCTCTCGGCTCTGTCTGTCTGTCTGTCTGTCTCTCTCTCTCTCTCTCTCTCTCGCGCGCGCGCGTGCGCGCATGTGTGTGTGTGTGTGTGTGTGTGTGTGTGTGTGTGTGTGTGTGTGTGTGTGTGTGATAGAATTATAACCTTGCATTCAGTTTTCTCTCTTCGGAATTTGTTTTGCACACTTGTTATTTTCTGCTGACTTTTTGCCGTAGTTTAGTTCTAGTAGTTTGTTTGTTTGTTTGTTTTCGTTTTCTTTGGTTTTTGTTTTGTTTTGGTTTTGTTTGTTCAATTGTTTGTTTAGTAACGGCAGTTTGAAAATTAATCGGTATATGACTATTTGTGTTGAAAAATAAAGTCCATTGGCTCCTTGGTTCTCTCTCTCTTTCTCCCTTTCTCTTTCTCCCTCTCTCTCTCTCTCTCTCTCTCTCTGTCATTGTCTCTCTCTCAAATGTCTACAAACAAACAACCAACAAACCACCCCTCCCCCCTCCTCTCTCTGTCTGTCTCTCTCTCTCTGGTGTCAGTGATATGTGAACAACACAACAGCAGCAGAACATCACACTGATCACGTCAGTACCTATAACTCATCACTTTTTCCCTTGTCATCGTCACCAGAAGTTGACGCGCGGTATGCTGGAAACTGTTGCCCCGGTAACCAGATAGGGTTCTTCTCCAGCCTCCGGTGCCTTTGAGCTGACAGCAACCCCCCAACAGTTGCACGGCGCATGGCACGCGCGTCAGTCATCGAAATGCTTATGTCGTCAGTTACCGAGCGCGTGCAATTGAAACTGACACGGACCGTTTGTGTTGAGAGTATAGCGGGCATACATCGTGTATGTTTCAGCCCGAGGTCTGGTCGAGTTGTGAGTAAATCGATTCAACAAAGGCCGCACGGGTTTGTCCCGACGGACACCAGGCCAGTGAGATTGGGTGCATCAGTTGTCGATGGTAACTTGAACTGCACCAAAATGGCACGCACCTCTATTTGGGCGGAAAATGTATGTTTTTTTTTTATTGTTTTGTTTTTGTTGTTTTTTGTTGTGCTGTTGTTTTTTTCTTTGTTTGCTTTTGTGTTTCGCGTTTTTTGTTGTTGTTGTTTTGTTCGTTTGTTTTTGTTTGGTTGGTTGGTTTTGTTTGTTTGTTTGCTTTTTGTTTGTTTTTGTTTGTTTGTTGTTGTTGTTGGGTTTTTTTTTTTTTTTTTGTTTGTTGTTTTTTTTTTTTTTTTTTTTTTGGGGGGGGGGGGGTATGGGGTGTCTGTTGACTGACAGAATAACACTTTTTTTTTCTGCCGGACTTTCGCCGGGGACCAATGCGTATATAAAAAAAAACCAAATGCGAAGAAAGTAACCGAGAAAAAAAAAGAATAGCGTTAAAAACAAACCCGTCCACTCCGCAGATTACGTAGTTACCTTCCATTCTAACTATATACGCACGACTCACCAAAGAGGTGCAAACTTTTTTTCTTTTCTTTTTTGAAAAAATTAATTCAGGTTAATTCGCATCTTACCAAAATCGCTCAACCGGCTCAAGCTGTTTTCAAGACAAAGTCACCGAAAAGGCGCTGCATATTTTTCTTAACGGTGATTCGCTGCTGACACTAAACCGGCTGATTCGGTCTCAGAGGCTTGTTTTTAAACTAAAAGGCGACATCAGTCGTTGTTTTTTTTAATCGATTCGCACCAGTTCCGCCTCAGACTCCTATCCATCCCCAAAAGCAAACCTGGCTAGCCTTTGGCTGCGCCGTCCCCTATTAACA
>JACVVK020000557.1:160000-177500 GCA_018292915.2 Batillaria attramentaria | reverse complement strand
TAATTGTACAAGGTGACAAATGAAAGTTGGCGAGGAAAGGGTGGGCACGGCATCAAAAGCCACAAAACGCAGCGTGCCGTGCACATATTTCCTGGAGGTGTATTCAACGGTCTTTGAACACCACTTCTTGATTATTTTATTTTACGCATGTGCCAAGCTGCAATTTTTGGCGAGAGAAGGCCGAAGGGCACAAGTACACAGGGTCTCAAAATGCCTATGTATTCCCTATTAGCTTCAGGCATCATAGTCACCCCTGAGAATGCTTCAATCTAGAAGGGTGGGTGGGTGTTTGGGGGTTTAACGTCCTTTTCCACCATATATGGATGATATCAAAGACGGGGCAACGATGAAAAAGCCAGCACAAATATTTGGCTCCAACCGGGATACGAACGCACGACCCGAGCATTAGAAATCCAACGCTCTACCATTCGGCCGCCCCGGCTCCCCCTTCAATCTAGAAACGATTACTACCATCAATAGAGCATTCAAAGGCACGCACTTGACAGGAGTTTTTTAAAATTAAAATGAATGTCTCCTTTCCGCTCAGGCCTCACTAGAGTAATGCACGTCTACTTTCTCTTTAGGCCAGAGAGCCAGTTCACACAAATCCGCTTGCCTCACTTGTGCTCGACCTCTGTGCAAACACTTCACTGGCAGTTGCCTCTTTTTGCGAGCACCTGGCATGCAATATGACCTACATGACACAAAACTCACGAAAATCACGCTTTTTCATTACAACAAAAATCACTACAGACTAGCTCACTCGCCAAACAGGGTACCTCAAACAAACACCAAACACGACCCCACGGTCATTTTGTGTTCTTACGCCTGTAGCGTCGGTTTTGCAAATTTCGAAGGGAGTAAGACTACTCAGGTCTGATGTTCTAACATGACCGCTACTTCGACTCAAAAGACTACAGCTCTGATCTAACGTTCTAACACGAGCGGCGTTGACTCCCAATGCTCGGGTCGTGAGTTCGCATCCCGGCTGGGGCCTAATACTTGTGCTGGCCTTTTTCTACGTTGCTCCGTCTTTGGTATCACCCACACGTGGTGGAAAAGGACGTTAAACTCCCAAACACCCCACCCTCTAACATGAACAGCGGATAGGAAACAAATGCGGCATCTTGACTGAGTGCTCTGCCGGTACGTGAGTGCGCAGCACAAGCCCTACCTACACACGTGGAGGCGACAGCCAGCGAGTAAATCATCTCCGTGAATGCTCGGCGTTTCGCTTGCTTCCAGATCAAAGGCAAGGGAAAAAATTCTCGCCAAGGGGAAGTCACCCCCCGAACGCGTTTCCGCGTAGATCATAAGCCAGATACACTTGCCCAGACTCTGCTAGCTGTTTGCCCCGAAGTTTCTTCTCACGTATTTCTTTCCCAGTTCAGCTTTTTTGAAATGCTTGATTTATGCGGGACTTTTCTTTTTACTCTCTGTTTGATCGCCTTCCAGTTTTTATCGCAAGCACCCGGTCCGCTGTGCTTTCAGCGGCTCCTAGACCGGTAAACCCTCGCTCCCGCTGAGCTACAGGGGACCACACATCCAGCGTTGCGCTAGAAATTCAAGTACAGACTTGGGTACTATGGTAGGGTATGGTAGACCTCTCCTCGGCGCACATATTATCCATCACTACTGAAATGCTCATGGCGCCGCAGGGCTGGAGGACGAAGCAATGAAAGCCTGCTGCGGCTGAGCGCTACTTTATGTGCAAGCCTCCACCCAGCTATTCACTCTGGTGCGTGCGACAGTATTTCTGTTTACCACGACACCGACCACAGCCTATTCTTCTTCAAAAGATGGGGGGAGCCGGGGTGGTCGAATGGACTTCTAATGCTCGGGTCGTCAGTTTGTATCCCGGCCGCTGGGGCCAAATATTTGTGCGGCTTTTTCGTCGTTTGGTATCACCCGTATGTGGTGGAAAAGGACGGTAAACCCCCAAACACCCAGCCATTCCCCTCTTCAAACGATGAAAGTGGGATTTTTAGCGTGCACACTTAATATTTGAGTGCGTGATGTATACTTGTATGTTGGTTTTGTATTTCCGTGGTATGTTTGTGTATGCAAGTGTTTTTATTAAGAGGGGCAAAACAAATTCTTCTTTGTAACTAAGAAGCCAATAAATTTATCTTATCTTATTTGTGAGTGCACGAGGGCGTGACAGGTACCATAAACGAGTCTGCACATGATTTTGGCTCGATTTGGAATGAAAATCTCTAACCGAATTCCTGCCCACCAGGGCTGGAATCAGGCAGCTTAGGATCCGTTTGGATACCTTAACCACTACACCAAATCCCATGTCAGGTGCTCGGAGCTGAGTTGGATTTTTGCGAGTTTAGCGTCCGTTTTCACCACATAAGTGTGGTATCAAGGACGGGGGAACAAGGAAAATAGCAGCACAATTTTATAGCTCCAAGCCGCCGGGGTCTCGAACTCGCGACCAGAGCATTGAAATGGCCAACGGTCTTTCAGCTCCTCTGCCCCGCGACCTCAACGGTGTGCGGAGAGTTTCTGAAAAAATGAGTGTGTGTGTGTGTGTGTGTGTGTGTGTGTGTGTGTGTGTGTGTGTGTGTGTGTGTGTGTGACACGTCGTGCATAACCATAGTCTTCTTTCCGTGTTCGTAACTTCCAGAACGCAAGGTGTCCTTGTATATTTTGTATGCTCTGTATTTCGTTTCGAGAATACTAATAACATGTAGTAATAGTAATCTCACGGTCTTTGTTTCTATTCCTGCTTTGTGACGGGCCGATGGCCTAAACAATACTGAATTGAATCGATTTGATTACTAACAGCAAAGCCTGAGCGGCAAGCAACATGCTGCTGCCAAGAACATTAAAAAAAAATCTCTAGTTTTAAACTTTTTATCGAGGGTAACGCTACCGCAACCCTCACAGCCGTCTCCAGTGACTGAAAAGCTAGAAGTCTTGAAAGAACATTGTTGCAGTATATCACAAGATGCCACCAGCCACCAGCACACCTGTGCCCACATGCTCTGAAGTTCGCTCCTTTCCCATTTCCCTGCATGTTGTTCAGCAGTAATGATCAACCTCTCGATCTCTTTTTGCCGTTGCGACGTTTCTCCGTTGTAATCGACTGAACAAGCAACCCCGCGGTTGCTGACAAGGCAAGCATTACGGATGGCCTGCGCTCGGAATTCAATATCCTAGGTAGAGAGTTTCAGGTAGACAGCCCATGCGAATGTACAGCAAAGGGTATTACACCACCGAGCGTACTGATTTTTTTCAATGACAACAGTTTGTATGTTTTGAAAGTCACTAAACAGCTCTCCGACTGTGACTGAATTTTTTTCAGTAAAAGTTTTAGAGACAACCATGACAACCATTTGCAACAAAGTGTCAATGCTCGCAAATAACTGTGGACAGGGTTTTTTTAATTTCGAGAACTGGCAAGTCGTTTTTAGGGGAAAGGTTTGCTAAGCGTTCCGCTTGAATACAGGAAACCAAGTTTACAATTGGCCACCGAGGACTGTGGGTGGTGGGTGGGTGTTGGGGGGGGGGGGGGGTAACTTCCTTTTCCACCACATACGGGTGATATCAAAGACGGGGCAACGATGAAAAAAGCCAGCACAAATATTTGGCTCCAGCCGGGAATCGAACTCACGACCCGAGCATTGGAAGTCCAACGCTCTACCCTTCGACCACCCTGGCTCCCCCACCCACCGAGGACTGTGTCGTTGCCGGCCAGACCTCCAACATAACCAGAACATCTGCTGTAGGCATGGCCGCTACAGGTATGACCACCTCAGGCGACAGTCAGTTCTGGTCAACGGTGATCGCACGGTGCCTAGTTAGACTCTGAAAGCTGTTTGGCAGCCTAGAGGTGCTACAGAAAACTGACGGCGACGTTCACACCCAAGAACCAGCGTAACCATGTGAGCGATGGAGAAGACAAAGAAGAAACACAATAAACTATTCTTCAGATACCCCAGTAAGGCCAGGGCACAGCACGACGGATGTCGTGATTCTGATATTCAGATGACTGAGGTGAAGGGTGATTTTATGCAATGACACGGGGTCACGGCGATGTATATAGCTTGACCTTAGCACGCGACCAGTAGGGACAGCCCCCTGTAGGGCGGGACACAGCAAAGGGGGGGATTCACCTCAGTGTCCAGAAGTCTTTCAACAAGCAGACGACCACCTACAGCTCCCGTGAACACTCACTCGTTCCGGTCGGTTCATGCGCATGCGCGAAGGGATGAATACTGCTTGACCCTAAGCACGCGACCAATAATGACAACCAAAACACATTCACCTGTCCAGAATAGAGAAGACTTTCAGCAGGCTGAAGACCACCTGGAGCTCCCGTGATCCCTCGCTGGTTCCGGTTCGTTACAGCGCATGCGCGAAGGGACATTTTTGGCAGGGCCTGGAGTGGGGGGTGTCACGTCAGAAGCGGTTGAGTTCAACACGAGTGTAGGAAAGGTTGGCAGAGTTTTACGGACGCTGATAGAGGCTGGGCCGATCGCTGCCTGATATGTAAAGGGCTAACCCTTCAGCACCCTCTCCTGTTTGTGGGCTTTTTGGCTGCACCCACGTGCACTGCACTTGTGGTATTCCGCAACACTCCGCGGTGATCTTGATGCCGGGACAATGTGGCATTTCAAAATATTGTCTTAGAGCACTAGGAGCACTAAATTCGAACATGCACATTTTGAGTTGAAAAACAAACAAACAAACAAACCAAACACACACACACACACACACACACACACACACACACACACACACACACACACCCTAAAATTCAAAATCTTCTGCTTCAAATTTTATACTCTCAAGCGTGAGGTGCCCCGGGTCAATGCAGCGTGATGCTGGCAGTGTCCAGGAGTGACGGAAACGATCCGGGGAGTACACATGGCTTATTACACCGCGCGACATTTTCACGCAGTTCAAATTGTCAGCTAATCTACTAAAGTTTTTCACTGGACACAACACGTTCACTGAGTCACGTGGTGCAGAGAGTCAGTTCAGCTATTCAAGAGTTTCCAGCCTCATCAACCACCAATGAGTCGGTTTTTTTTTTTTTTTTTTTTTTTTGTTTTTGTTTTTTTTTGGGGGGGGGGATTTTTTTCAGAATTCTTCCCCTTCGGCGACAAAAGACGACTCCATTCCTGTCAATGGAAAAGGGCGAGCCCCCTGAATTCATCCAATCACGTGCCGTGGCATAATGAGCACAGCACATGCCGCATGGTCTGGCAAACTTTCTTGCAAGACACTACAAAGAGGGAAGCACAACCATGCAGTTTGAAACGTGGAAAGAAAGCAGTAAGTTCATTGACGCCATTTGAGGAAAAAAGACCATTACGTCAATCTCTTTCATCATGAAATCACCCCTTTTTTCAATGAAATGACGTCATGGACATACTGTGTTTTTCCAATACACGGTAGAGTAAAGGGGCGGGGCTTCCGGCGGCCTCTGGGTTTGCCGAATGGAGTCGTCTATTTCCCCGACAAACAACTCTAACGTGCAGAATCAGCTGACGCCTGTGAAAACCGTGTGTGTGTGTGTGTGTATGTCTTCGTACGGCCAAAGCCTAGTGAATGAATACGTCTGCTACGGAGTAGATTCGAACCGTAGCGCGTCAGCATTGCTGGCACGGAGATGCGCGCGCTGATTGCCGGGAAGGCTCGTGCCAGCCGAACGGTGATAGCGTCTGATGCATCATGGGATGGATAGTGACGCTGCCTCGCTCTGACAAATTGAGAGAAACGAGGCGTCTGCTTTCTCTGTGTGGCATACCTCTCTCTCTCTCTCTCTCTCTCTCTCTCTCTCACACACACACACACACACACACACACACACACACACACACACACACACTTACGCTCACGCATAGTTTCCGTCCGACTGCTTGTTCTGTCAGTCGTATTCACACACACCGTGCACCCACCCACCCACCCACCATTACACTACATCAGTAAGTATAGCCACTGACAAGAGTGCGGGCGCGGGGTATCATAGTTGGAGTTTCGACTTCTGCCCACAGTGAAAGAAAAACGTACATGCGCATTTTGCTGTTGGAGCTAACGATTTTGTACTGGCCGCTTTTAGTCTTGTTGCCGCCCAGTCAATGAAATCGTATTGACTGAAGAAGTGGCCGATGGGGATGGTGGGGGGTGGGGGTGGGGGTGGTGAAAGTGGGGTGGAGGGCCGGGGTGGGGGTGGGTGGCGGCAACAGAGACTTACCCAGCAAACCAAAGAACTGGTTTTTGTCAGTGTCTGAAAGCGCTATTCTTCAGACGGATCAAGTTTGCAAGATGGCACCTTCGGCTGATGTTAAGTGCGCACTCAAAAAGCGTCCATCTATTGAAAAAAAAAATTCGAACAGGCTGTGGCCGGCGGCGTGGAAAACAGAAATACTGTCGAACGCAGAAGACTGAATAGTAGAGTGAAGGTTTGAACATAAAATAGCGCTCAGCAGCAGCAGGCTTTCAAGACTTGTTCCTCCACCCCTGTGGGGCCTTGAGAGTCTAAGAAGACGGACGTATGCGCGCCGAGGAATTCCATACTATACCATGGACCCATGACATGACCAAAGCAGGTCAGGCTGACCCCAAAACTAGGCTTCAACGACATTCCACGGACCTCGCTAATGTGGACAATGCACGTTTGTCAAACAAGATTCCGGAAAAAAAAGTACCCGCTGAGAAAGAAGACGACAGTGTTTGACATAGGTCATATTTCCATCAGCCCCACGTGCCACGCGCCGCACAGCAACCTCAAGCGGCCGTCAAGGGGACATCATCCTCAGTGGCGCGGCCGATCCATCATCTCCCTTGGCCGAGACACGGTGTCCGCTGTCCACTGTCTCAGGAGGCGATTTATTGAATGTTCGGACAGTAAATAATAAAGAGGGGGGCAGTGAAAAAGACACCCCTGTGTCGGTGGAGGGCGCCCTGAGGACAGTTCGGACGTGTCTTGTCCGACACATCTCAACAGGGCTTGGACTGACCATCCCGAAGTGAAGAAGCATAGCCTACTTGAGCAGAAGAATCTGGGAAACGTGCGGGCGACTTATGAAAATAGCCCAATCAAAATACTGTTACATAGGCAGGGGGTGGAAATCTTTGCAAGAGATTTTATTTGATTATTTGATTTTTTTTTTATTTTTTTATTTATTTATTTATTTTATTATATTTATTTATTTTTTTTTATTTATTTATTTATTTATTTATTTTATTTTATTTTTTTTTTTTATTTTTTTATTTTTTTTTTTTTTTTTTATTTTTTTTTTTTTTGGGGGGGGGGGGGGGGGGGTTATGATCTGCAATGTGTGTTAAATCATGCAGGTAAAAGTAGGACACCCAGAATTTTAGTCCTTCGGGATAACATGTCGGTCACAGAAATAGGTCAACTTTCACTACAGCCAGCTTTTACTGCCTTGCAATGGCATTTTCACGGAAAGTACTACTGTAAAGAGCTTCAAACTTTGCACAATGATAGCAGTCAAAACGTTTCGATACATGCACTTTTCTCAACTGCAGCTCAAAGTCTCGCTAGGTTTCGGTTCTTCGTGGCATCGTGAGATTTGAGAGAGTGAGTACATATTGACCTACCCTAGGCTACGTTCTTGGTCTTGCAGAAAATACGGTTCCAGTTGCATACTGGCCACGTAGGCTAGGCGCTAGAAGAAGAAAGACGTGGCGTTTTCTGCTGTCATCGGGGATGTCTTCCCGACATCTTCTTTTGTGTTGGCACGCGCTGCTCGTGCGTCTGTTGACGTGATCGCGCGCGCCGCATGACGTATCACATGTCACTAAGCCCCGGTCAGGTATGCGGGAAATACTCACTGACATACTTGCATTAAAGACCCTTATTTCAGGATGACTGAGCAGCTCCCACTGTGCCCCCCCCCCCCCCCCCAAAAAAAAAAAAAAGTGTTTCACAATGCCACTATTGGTTCAGTTTTCTTCCCGAATCTACTCTTCAGAACTGACTCTGTGAAATTGCTGTCCCGACAGCATCTTCAGTTTCCTGAAAGAGGTCAACCTGTTCTATAAATTATAGACTTCAAATATTCAGTCTTTCACTGACCACCTATGTTAATTTTTTTTACAGTCCACAAAGAAGTCTCATTTAGACCCGATAGATTTTTCATATTTATTTACATCTTGTTTTAATGCGGGAATTTTTATGTTTTATAGGACCTGGCAGGAAGGGACTTTCATGAGCCGCGAATTAGCCTTTGTTGCTTGCGCGGCGTTAAGCCCGAAATAACTAACTAACTAACTGGGAAATTGCTGGGCATGAAGTTGCTTAATTATTTCCAAATCGGGCCAAAAGCACATGCAGACTCCTTAACGGTGGCTGTCTCGCCTTCATGTACACTTGCAATGCTCGGATCGTGAGTTCGAATCCCGGCTGGGGCCAAATATTTGTGCTGGCCTTTTTCTCGTTGCCCCGTCTTTGATATCACCCATGCGAGGTGGAAAAGGGCGTTAACTCCTAAACACCCACCCCAACCACCCTCATGTACACACCTACGCACAATACTAATTGTGCGCGCTAAAAATCCCACGTGCATTTTTCGAAAAAGAGTAGACTGTGGCCGGTGGCGTGGAAAACAGAAATACTGTCGCACGCACCAGAGTGAATAGCAGGGGTGAAGGTTTGAACATAAAGTAAATCTTAGCAGCAGCAGGCTTTCACTGATTCGTCCTCCAGCCCGGCAGCGCCTTGAGCGTCTCAGACGAAACCGATGCTATGGTGTATGTGGTCAGGGCTTTGTTTCTCAACGGCAAAAACTTATTGATCAAAAGAAAACTTTTCAAACTTGCCGTGCTACAGCCACATAATTATGTAAAAAGTCTATGTCTGCATCGAAAGAAGTCTATAAGCCAACGCTCCCACACGCGCGCGCGCCGGTGCACAGAGAGAGAGAGAGAGAGAGAGAGAGAGAGGTAACATTATCTTTAGAACGGTTTTACAAAAGATCAAAAGGATCTAATGTGACCTGTGCGAGTTCTTCAAAGAACTATAGTTTGAAAGACAACGAGACAACAAATCTCAGGTATCTTGCATTTTATGTTGTATTGATTTTCACCTACGCACCTTTTGCTTAATGGATTTATCCCATTGTAATGTGAAATTTATCCTTGGGCTGGAGAAACAGCAGTTCTTCTACTTTTTATCTGGTTTTTGTGTCTTTTTTTTTCTTCTTCTTCTTTTTTATCAGTTGAATGAGATATCATGCTGTCTTTTACGGTACAGTCGCAAAACTGCGAAACATTTGAAAAGGTTGTTCTGAGTTTGAGTGGAGTGGGTGTTTGGGGGTTTAACGTCCTTTTTCCACCACATAGGGTGATATCAAAGACGGGGCAACGATGAAAAAGCCAGCACAAATATTTGAGCCCCAGCCGGGATCGAACTCACGACCCGAGCATTAGAAGTCCAACGCTCTACCATTCGACCACCCCGGCTCCCCTTCTGAGTTTGAAATGAGCCTCAGTATTAATAAAGTGTAATATTATCTTCTTATAATAGTAATCACATTCATATCGGCACTTTCTTCCAAATATTTGGCTGAAAGCACCGCGAACTAAATCCAATACGCACGCTTATGTAAATCGCACGCATTCACTCAGACATGACCACATAACAGTCACGTGCTGCGAGGGGCCAGCTGAGCAATTTCAGATTCGGGATTTTAGAATTGCAGTTTTTTTTTTTGTTTTTTTTTAATTTAGTGTCCTGGACATTTCCAAAGGAGAGGGGGAGGAAGCCGGAGGTCAAACGACGGTCAGCCCGAATGAACGGTGCCACAACCGAGAAAGAAAAATTCTTCGCCCCGAGTGGGGATCAAACTTGATCTCTCGCACTGGTGACAAAGTTTTGACCACTACACCACCGACCGCCCCGAGTCCCACCCTAATCCAGTGCTCGGGTCGTGAGTTCGTATCGCGGCTGGGGCCAAATATTTATGCTGGCTTTTTCCTCGTTGCCCCGCCTTTGATGGAAAAGGACGTTAAACCCCCAAACACCCACCCCCCTCACCCCTAATCCCAATGCCATTTGACTCGATTCCTACCGAAAAATCCCCAACCAGATTTCTTCCCTTAAATGTGTTTGAACTCGGTACTCCTGGATCCATAGACCCGACGCCTTTAGCCACTAAGCCAGAATCCCATTGTAAGTAGCTTTCAACAGGTGCTGATCGCCAGCTGACCAGTGTCCAGGACAGAATGGATTGCATTCAATGAACAACCTTGCAGATGGTTCAGTCTTCGGACAATCTGACCTCTGCAGACTTCCGAACAGCTGCAGCTGTTGCTGTAATCTGATTTTAGCTGGACACACAGACGTGAGGACACAAACTGACCGTGGGGTCATGTGCAGTGTTTATTTGAAGAACCCTGTTTGGCGAGTGTGTTTGTCTTGACAACAAAAATCACTACAAACTAGCACACTCACAAAAAGAGTGATTTTTGTGATGTTTGTATTTTGTAGGTCAAGATGCATGCCGGGGGAGGGGGGGGGGGCAACAAGATGCAAGCTGCCAGTGAAGCTGGGACTTTTTGCGTATAAGTCGGGCAAAGGTGACGTGAGTGGATTTGAGTGAAGTGGCCTAAACAGAAACCAGACTCACATTACTCATGTGAGGCCTGAGCGGAAAGGAAACTTGTTGTAAACTCCTGTCTCTGAAAAAAAAACCCAACAACAACAACAGCAAACAAATTTAAAACATACAAACAACCCAAACACAGCGCACGAAAACTGAACAGAAAAGGAACAACCAAAAAAGAAACCAGATCATACTGGCGAAAACTCTAAGATTTTGAACGAGGCGTACTATGTGGTACTATGCAGAACTGTGACAGTTCAATCTGGTGCCACAATTCAGAAAGAATTAGTTGTTTTTTTTCCAAACAGTGCACCTACCCGACCCACTGACACCGCACTTTGAGAAGGGGTCCATGTGAAGGATGGCTGACAGACAAGTGAGATATGGCACAAAGATTGTGACAGAAGTTTGACAGATCGCTGTGTCTGCGTTGGGATGTTCTTGCTCTTTGATCTGTTTGCATATATATACGAGTCTCTCTCTCTCTCTCTCTCTCTGTATGTGTGTGTGATGTTGTGTGTGTGTGTATGTGTGGTGTGGTGTGGTGTGGTGTGGTGTGGTGTGGTGTGGTGTGGTGTGGTGTGGTGTGGTGTGGTGTGTGTGTGTGTGTGTGTGTGTGTGTGTGTGTGTGTGTGTGTGTGTGTGTTGTCCTTGCTTGCCCCCCCCCCCTCCTTTTTTTTAAACTGACACCCACACACACACACACACACCCTTGGAAGGTTCACTTTCAAACAAAATGAATATCGGATACAACTTTTCCAAAAAACTTTTTAGCGCCACAGAACGAACCATAAACGGGCCGTTTAAAAGTAATCAGTATGAGATCAAGACTTTTCCAACCCTCTTCTGCAAGGCAATTGTGAAGAATTAAAGACAATTGAAGCCAACGTAACCCATCTTTTCGGTATCAGCGATACAGATTGTGCTCATTAATGCAAATGTCATTCAGTGATGCGCCCACCTAACAACAGTTTCAGCGCGTTGGAACAATGACAACTTCTCAATGATCGCGCTGTTAAAATGCAAATAATTGGCAAAAGCGGAAGTTACAGCGGCAATAACTGGCGTAATGTGAGAAACGTTCTAGCAAGCTACTCCGCGGAAAGAAGTGTATGCATCTGATTTTTATCATTTTTATTTATTTATTTTATTTTAAATTTTTTGTTCCTTTGGCGTTTTTTGTTTTTGTTTTTTTAGCAAGCGTTTGACAAGAGTGTATTTTCTTTCGGGGGGGGGGGGGGGGGGAAGAGCTAGGCTGTCTGGAGGGCCTGGGTAATGGATTTTTTTCCATGGATTGTTTTTCAACCCGATCACTTTTTCTAATGTTCGTAATGTTCCTAGGTTAAAACTAAACTGGCTCTTTTTCACTCTGTGCGTGCGTGTGTGTGTGTGGGGGGGGAGGGGGGGTAGGAGAGGAGTAAATTAGGAAGTGTGTGTGTGTGTGTGTGTGTGTGTGTGTGTGTGTGTCTGTGTGTGTGTGTGTGTGTGGAGGTGGGGAGTATGGCTGTATTGCACTATACACTGTGATCCCTATAGACGGAAAAAAGTAAGAACTAGAACAATATGGAAGGTACCATAACCACGCTACACACACACACACACGCACACGCACACACACACACACACACACACACACACACACACACACAGATTTCATAAACACCCTCCCGCTAACAAATGCAGTGCCAGCACGACTGTAATGTTTGCGGCAGGCAAACCACCTGGCCAGAGGAAAGGGAAACAACCGCCTACTTCGTGTGGACAGCCAAGGACCGCGTGATGTCATGTGTTGCGTGTGTTGGATAAGATGGCGAGGTGCATGGATGAAACAGGCAGACAGAAGCAATGGACGGAAAAGGCAGAAAGAAACGATAGTGGTAATGAACTGTTGATCAACATTTCATCATCGTCGTCGTTTGCATCATCATCATCATCATCGTCGTCGTTGTCTTCTTCGTCGTCATCGTCGTCGCCATCACCATCATCATCAGCAGCAGCAGCAGCAGCGGTGGTCATCATTTTCATCTTCGTCGTCATCGTCATCCATAATCATTGTCGTCGTCGTCGTCATCACCACCCCCGTTACGTTACCCTCATCATCATCATCATCATCGTCATCGATCAGCAGCATCGTTATCGCCGTCTGCTTGTTCGTCAACCACAACAAAGCTACAGAAACCACAAAATATTTAAAACAACAACAACAAAAACAAAAACAAACAAACAAAACAACCGCCACCAGAAGGCATGAAGATAAGTACAGCAACAACAAGCAACAAACAACACGATTTACGACTGTTCCATCCTATTGTCCCTTTACTGAGGTTTCCACGGATCACAACAACAACATCGACAACAACGACATCTTCTTGCACTTGCTCCTCCTCTGTCTGGGGGTCGTGGGTGACGATAGTGTTGCCACATAATTCCCGCCCCCCTGGCAAACGTTGGCGCGCACGGTGGGTGGGGGACGGGTTCCCCCGGGGGGGTGGGGCCGCAGTCACACTGAGGAGGGGAAGCTGGGTTGTAAAACTGCCAGATTGCCCGTGGGTGTCTGTCTGCACCCTGATTTATCGGCCGCTTAGTCGGGTGTAGGGACCCGGGTGCCGGGTGCACGCTTAAATACTGTAACGGGTGGTTAGAGAGAGAGAGAGAGAGAGAGAGAGAGAGAGAGAATAATAATTCTAATTTTGACAACTGTAGAAATTTTGACGTAACAGTCAGTTTGAGAACTTGCCGTCGCTACACTACACACAAAACAACGTGAAAGTTATTGAAATTGAAAAGGTTATTGAGACAGAGAGAGAGAGAGTACGGTACACGTTATTTTGGTTTACTTTACAGTCGAGGTTAAGTACGAAGTTGGTGGTTGGTGACTGTAAAGTTCTGTGGTTAAACTGGGACGAGGTGAGAGCTGTGTGTGTGTGTGTGTGTGTGTGTGTGTGTGTGAGAGAGAGAGAGAGAGAGAGAGAGAGAGAGAGAGATGATCATCAGAGAATGGGGGCATGGAAGGGGGGAGGGGAGGGGGTGTTATGAGCAGCCCCACTCTCCAGAGTATGTCAACGCGTCATTTAGCCTCAATTTCATTAAACTGATGATCGATTTGATCAGTTGATTGAGCGCTGTTCTAGTTGTCTTACACAACCCGCTCTCTCTCTCTCCCTCTCCCGTGATCCTGAAACTCTCATGCACTGACCAATAAATAATTTCTCTTTCGGCATTTCTCTCGCCCTGTGCCTGCCATAGCATACAGGAAGGGATACCAAATATTTTAATGTCCCCGCCTTTATTACTTCTGAACGTGCCCCTGGAAACAGTCGTAACCCTGCCACGTTCAATTACACCGGTGCCCGCAGTGTCAAACAACTGACACTTTGTCCCATGTGACACAAAACCGTATTATGTGTCAGCATTCGCTCGGCAACTCGGTTCGCGCGAGTTTTACTGCAAAATAGCGAAATACACTCATGGTTTGGCTCACTAGGAAGAAGGAGGGGGTACCATATCAAGCGCAATACGTCGTTTTCGTCATACTTGGAGTGAATCGAGTGTGGCTGCAGTGTTGGTTGTTAGGTCGATTACAAAGATTGCCGTTTCCATGGCTTTTTAATCGAAATATTTCCATTTATTAATTTTCATTTTTTTTAAAATCACGACTCTTTCAACCTTAGATACTGATCGGGCTGATTTCAACGAGAGATGCATTTTTTACACCATCACGACTGAAGCATTCTACACAAACTTATCCCACGTCACTACTTATTTATTTATAACAACCGCGACGTACAACTGGTGACGTACATGATGACGTAGTTCCATTCTAAGCCGATCAATCCACCCCTGGAACCTAGATCTTCAAAAACAGATCTAAAACTGCTCAACTTTGCGACTCAATTTCGGTGTGGGCGTCACCCGTTTACAGGAGACTTCAGAATCTATCGACCAAAGTCTCCTCTCCTCCCTATCCCGGCGCTTGGAAATCTATGACTTCACACGCGTCAGGATGTGCTGTCAATTCAGATTGTTATCTATTTATTTATTTATTCATTTATTTATTGCTGCCCCAACTCTTTTTGCCAGTTCCAGTGGTGTTCCTGCCAGGTCATGGGTGGAATCCACGGAGGGCTCGAAAGTTGGGACAATTTTTCTTATGCATGAGGATGGAGATGAGGATGATGGTAAGATGATGTTATGGAGGTCCGTGTGGTTTGGGACTGCGGGACAGGGCCGCATGCCACGCTTCCTGTCATAAATATCCCGGCGTTCACCAGGCCCGGGAACTACGGCACCCGCGGTGCCGGCCGTGTAATCATCCACATCATAAGACGTGTCATACCAAGGGAAGCACCCCCAAAGTCGCATCCGTGAAATGGGTGAAACTCGGCTGTGTGGCAACAGCGTCCCCATTGGGCCCATAGCACACCCGCTCTGGGTAGGAGCCGACCTAGGTAGGAAAAATCCCGCCTGCCTCGGCTGCGATTCGAAGCCGGGTCTCCCGGTCCTTGGTCCGAAGTGCTAACCACTACGCTACGGGTGCCGGTGTGGGCGTCACCCGTGTACAAGAGACTTCAGAATCTATCGACCAAAGTCTCCTCTCCCCCCTATCCCGGCGCTTGGAAATCTATGACTTCACACGCGTCAGGATGTGCTGTCAATTCAGATTGTGTTTTTATCGTGTTCGCATAAATCGCTACCACCGCCTTGTCCCCTGCCTACCAACCACTCCAGACTTCAAAGGGACGGGGCCATGGGCGTGGGATTGGCGACTTGGCTCCTCGGTCGCTTATACACTCGGATGTTTTTGTGCAAGGGAGGAAGACTAGCCCGCCAGTGAGACCAGCAGAAGTGTTGACAATCGCTGGTATTATAGCGACAGGGGTGAATGTGGGCTTTGAGGTTTTCGGTGGGATAGCATAGCATGCACGTCTGACAAAAACATTTTAAAAAAGTAGGGTTCTGTTGAACACTTGATCAGGTGTTAATGTTAAGTGAGCAACAACAACATTTGAAGACAGCACACAAACGAACAGAATCCCGCCCCCCCCCCCCCTCCCCCGACTCCCATCCCATGGAAAGAAAAAAAAAATGTCATCTGTACGCGTTTATTCAACAAAACACATCGCAATTTTCTTATTTTTACAAAAACCGTTTTCCACTGTACTCAGTCGCATTTGATTAAGAAAAGAGGAGTTTCTTTCCGACTCCACTGTGCGTGGTAAAACAGAAATACTGTCGCACGCACCAGAGTGAATAGCAGGGTGAAGGTTTGCACACAAAGTAGCGCCTAGCGGCAGCAGGCTTTCCCTACTTCGTCCTCCAGCCTTGCGGCGCCTAGAGCATCTCATTAGAGATGGATACGTGCGCCGAGGTACCATACCATACCATACCATACCATACCATGCACTTTTGCTCACCTAGACTGGGTTTCTGCTTCGTTGGGTCGTATTAGTAACCACCCCCAGCTTCACCAACCCGAATCGAGTTCCAATGCGGTTATTTCATAAGAAGAGCTTCTTTTTTTTTACGACACTTTGTGTAGAAAACCCAAAAATGTTACTACCCAGGGCCCGCATGTGAAAGTCCGGTTTAGGGAGTTTAGCCCAGGTGTACCAGGCCAGAATCTACCCCGTCCAGAATCTACCCCGCAGGAACTGGCCTAGGCCCAAATCTACCCGGGTAGAAACTGGACTAGGCCAGAAGCTACACCGGGTTTAAACTGGCCTGGGCCAGTTCCTATCCCCCCTGGCCCAGAATCTACCACCTCCTGTTCTAGGCCAGTTTCTCTCCCCCTGGCCCCGAATGAAATAACATCAGATTGACTATGCGTTTCTTTGTTTGAACAGTATATATGTCTTTGATTACACTTTGAAATAATAGTATTGTCTCTAAAAATGGTTCATGTAAGTTTTGTTCATGCTAGTACAAGAGCGTATAAATGAATATTTACTTTGTCAAAATTATGTATTAATGTACGCGTGCACACACACACACAGACACACAGACACACAGACACAGACACACACACAC
Source organism: Batillaria attramentaria (assembly GCA_018292915.2). NCBI lineage: Eukaryota > Metazoa > Mollusca > Gastropoda > Batillariidae > Batillaria > Batillaria attramentaria. The sequence continues at coordinate 160,887 of JACVVK020000557.1, read as the reverse complement.
ACACACACACACACACACACACACACACACACACACACACAAGACTGAGATAGATAGAGATGTTAATTAAAATTAATTTTAATGCAAACAGTATAACATCAGAGCAATCTGCATAAAAAAATTGAGTAACTTGAGTTGCAGATGAAAGCACATGTTAACGAATAATAATAATAATAATTTATTTATATTGCGCTGTAATCTACTTATAAGGCAGTTCTAAGCGCTAAAAGTACAGGTAAAAGTACAGATAAGAGTCAAGGTTCAGGGCCAGGGCAACTGCATGTATGGTACTTAATAAGGAGATGGAGAAAGACGGAGGCAGGTTAGACGGTGCTTTAAGATGAAAACAGGTAGGATTTTAGATTTGTTTTGAAGGTTTCGAGGGAGGTTGACTGGCGGAGCGAAAGAGGCAGTGAATTTCCAGGCTTTTGGACCAGCGTAGGAGAAGGCTCGACAGCCAACAGAAGAATGTTTAGTACGTGGGATTCTGAATATCAGAGTAACGATACGATAAATATTGTTGTCTATAAAACAGACATACCAGCGATTTAAAATGAAACTCTATAACAAGGTTATGCAACGCTGAGAACGACTTTGAAGTGATCTGATCTGTTTTCCAGATAAATGGCAGTGTCGGTTTTCTGTCGGAGGGAAAAGCTTGCGGGGTAGCGCAACCAGCGCATTTCCTCAGTACAACCAGTTCGTCTCAGTGGTAGTCACTGTAGCAACTGGTGTAGTGAAATTGTGAATTTAGCTCAGTACAACGAATTCGAATTTAGCTCAGACTAGGGGGGGGGGGGGGGTAGATTCGGGGCCGGGGGGGGGGGGGGGGGGTAGAAACTGGCTTAGGCCAGAAACTACCCGGGTTTAAACTGGCCTAGTCCAGT
>JACVVK020000557.1:140000-155000 GCA_018292915.2 Batillaria attramentaria | reverse complement strand
AGTGGTTTATTTGCAGAAGAATGCTACCACGGTACCAGGGTTTCGATAATCGAACTTAAAGTGTTTCGTTGGGAATCTCTGGAGTTGGGCTGGACGTGGGTTCAGATCTCAGTCAGTACATCACAACTGAATTGGATTGGATTGGGAAACGGACTAGAACTGGCTAGAGTTGGGGTTAGGGTTAGGGTTGGGGGCAGTCAGGCATTTCTAATCGTGCCATGGTGAGTGCAGCTGGAGTGGGTTCAATCGCACTGGACTGGACTGGATATGAACTGGATCTGGATCTAGATCTGGATCCAGAACAAAGCGAATACGTCGCCCAGCCATCACTCTGGCATTACAAATCATGCGACAGTGAGAGCAACTAGATTAGATTAGATTAGATTAGATTGAACTAGGCTGCATTGGACTGCACTGGACTGGATCTGGAGTGGATTGGATTGGATCTGGATGCAGATCTGAATGTATACGACATGCACTCAGGAATCCACGCAGTACCCATAATGCAACAGTAAGAGCAGCTGCACTGATTTAGACTGGATTGGACCGCACTGGATTAAAATTGGATTGAACTGATTTAACTTGATCTGGATCAATAAGTCACCCACCCAGTAAGCTGACTTTACAAATCATGTAACGGACTGGATCAGATTAGATTGGATTGGACTGCACTGGACTGGTTGGACCTGGACTGGTTCTGGACCCCAACGCATAATGGTGAGTGGGTCCGCATTAACACACTTCGTACCATACACCAGCATCACATGTTTTTGACTCTTTTTCGGTTTTGGCCCTGTATGCAAAAACCAGGCGAGATCAACAGCTTCTTAAGGACTCTTACAGCAGCAAACACGAGTAAATTCAAGGTGAAGCAGAGTTTGAGATTTGTAAGAGGACAGACAGGAAGAAATCCCAGGAATCAGAACTGAAATTATAAATGAATGCAGTTATTGATTCCGAAGCTTCAGTAGCTGAGCTGACCCTTGGCACCACGTGACTGTAATGTGTTGGTGACCGGGGTGTGTGGTTGAATGTGCGTGATTCACGTTGGCGTGCGTGTTCGCGGCCAAGAATTGGGATAAAGAGCCTAATGCAATAATAATAATAATAATAATGAATACGGTTTATATAGCGCCTATCTGTTTCCTACGAAACACTCTTTGCGCTCACACACACACACACACACTACACACACTGAGTGCCGATGAAACAGTGGTCGGACTACAGCTCGAAAGCTTGCTTAAAGAGGTAGGACTTTAAATGGGCATTGAATTGAGTCAGCGTGTGAAGATCCCTAATGGTGACAGGTAAAGCGTTCCAAATATATTATTATTATTATTTTTATTATTGTTGTCGTCGTCGTTGTTTTTGGTGTTGTTGAAAATTGAATACCTCCATTATTAGAACTATGAAGGAATGATTGAAGCATTAAATTCGTAATAGACCTGCAAACCTGTGCTGGTCCCACTAGCAAGTGTACTGGCAGATACGTTTGTAATGTGAACTGCGGAGCTGGTAGCAAAGTATGAACTTTCAACAGAAAAAAAAATCCTCAATCAATTAATCATTCAATCAGTCAAGGAAGCAAGCAAGGAATCAAGCAAGCAAGCAAGCACTTGTTTTAGCCAGTACAGTCGTGCGGGTCGGTGGGTGGGTGGGTGGGTGTTTGCGAGTTTAACGTCCTTTTCCACCACATACCAGCACAATCGTGCAAAGGAACTGGTTTTAAATCAGTTACATTAGTGATTACATTATTTTTTCCTGATCAGTTCAAGTATTCAAGCTCAAGTAATAAGCTTACTTTTCTTTTTCTGTTTGAAAACAGCCAGGAGAGCGGTCATTCAAAATTAAAACGCTTGCAGCATCGCTTCAAAAACACCATTATACTGGATTGTTATCGTGATATTTTATTTGTCACTTTTTTTTTCGTCCGTCGGCAATATTTTCTGGCTTGGCCTTTCGTTTTTGTGTGATAGCGCGACAGTGCGATAGTTTAAATGTCTTATTTTTCGTACTGGACCAAGGCTTTTCTCGTTATCGCGGAGGACTCTGGTAATTAATGAACAAAGAAAGACAGAACAGAAATTTAGAAAATGAAATAACAACCACTGATCTGAGCACAAACATAAAAGAAAATTTCATAGAATATTGATCGGTATATTTATTTTATATTTATGTCAGTCTTGCTGACCAGTATCATTAACTAATATTTCCCAATTTAGTACACGTAGTTTTTTTAAAACTCAAAATATCGTTTAAATACGACAACAGAGGAAGAGGCCTGTTTAGTTTCAACATATTTCTACCGGGAGTGTGATTTTAAAGAAAAGGGCAATGAAAAGGGTCTGTATAAATATCAGCCCCTGCGGGATCCGAACCCTTGGCCTTTTATTCGAGCCTGAAGGACCCCCCACCCCCCTTCCCGCTCCCTCCTCCCCCCCCCCCAACTTTCCGCGAAAAGGAAAGCTATGGCGAGACTTCACGAAAACAATTACTAAAGTGAAAAAGCCTCAAATTGCATGGCACCTACATTTTGTCGACAACAAAGAAAAACAATTAAACTGAAGTGCCGTGCCTTTGGCGGACTTTGCCCACTTTCTTGTGTGATTATCCAATAAATATTGCGCATTCTCGCACGCACAATTAATGCAGAAACATAATAGTCGATTTACGTGAAAAAAGAAATTACGTAGGCATGTGCCACACTGAGATACTCAATGGACCCAAAAAAAAAAAAAAAACCCTAAAAACAAAACAAAACAATCAAACAAACAAACAAACAAACAGAAGAACATTCAAGGCATGTTTTAAAATTCAACCACGCTTAATTTTGTTTCGTCAAGACTTCTAAATCTGAATATTACGATAGAGAAATTCTGTTTTTAAGAAAAATAATTTTATCAGTCCTATATGATTAGGCCTAATATCGTTCGGTGATTAATTTTATCGTTTGATTTATAAGCGTTGGTGCCGTTATGGTTCATTTCGTTTTGACTGAGTGAAAATAACGTTTGCTAACGCCGAAAAGCACAGGAGACTTGTCTGTTGTGTATGGGAACTTTTTTTTCAGTTTTTGAACTTTGTGTATTAGAATTTGGGATTAAGTTAGTTAGTTAGTTAGTTAGTTAGTTAGTTAGTTAGTTAGTTAGTTAGTTAGTTAGGGCTTGACGTCGCGCAAGAAACAAAGACTATTTCGCGGCTAGATATTGAGAGTAGGTGAAGGCGGTAGTGTTGATGGGTGGGTGGGTCGACGGGGGGGGGGGGGGGGGTTCTTTTACTCACCTCTTCAAGTTCGAATAATCATGTTCTAACTTAAACCAACTTCATGTGCACTATCTTAGAGAGTTGTGTTGCTTTGTTGGTGAACTTGTGTTTGTCAGTCAGCCTTCTGAAGATTTTTTTTTTTATAGAAAATACAATAGCAGTGTTAATGCGCAGGCTGTATTTATTATTTATTTATTATTTTGGATCCACACACTGACACAAAAACGTCTGTCTGAGTTGGAAAAACTCGATTTCTCTACGCTGTTTCTACACTAACAAGTTCTTAGCCTATGAACTTTTCTAAGCTTACCTGAATGTTGAATGTTGACATATCAATGAATCTATGTATTCTATATTATAAGCATTTATACTATTATTTGTAGTATTCATACAAATCATGATGTACAGCGGAGCTGATTTTTTTAAATCTACATCTATAGGTACTTTAACTTATCAACATTTCGCATCTTCCCTGGTCGTTGAATATTGACATACATGTACTAATTTATCTGTTAATACAGTTATATTTATTAGAATTCGTACGGATCAGAATGTACAACTGAGTTGCAAAACAACACACACACACACACACACACACACACACACACACACACACACACACACACACACACAAACAAAAAAACAAAAAACACAATAAACCCTCGATTTCTATCTACACAATGGCGATCCCGGCTAGCGCCAATATTTGTGCTGGCCTTTTTCTCATTGCCCCGTCTTTGATATCACCCTTGTGTGGCGAAAAAGGACGTTAAACCCTCAAACACCCACTCCTCTACAATAACAAGTGTGAACCTTTCGCATCTTACCTGGTTTGTGGATCCTGACGTCATTACATGGTTGAATAAGACGCTAGCAAAACCCAGGAACACTTCAACCCGACACGCGCCGAGGAAACTGAAAAGACGAGATTTTCTGCCTGACACGCGAGACTGACAAGCAGACTATGAAGAAACTGACAACAATCACTTTCTCGCTTCTCTGATGGTGCCAAGCAAGGGATTAAGAACCTTCAAGGCAATCAGGAAGTCACCGAAAACAAACGGAAGGACTCTTCAGTTTCACCCATAAATATGCACTCGGATGACTGTGGCATGACTAGGCTGTTGTCTGTTTACTTGCTTGACTACCATCGAATGTCGCGTGTTACATTTTGCCCGTATGCACGACGAAGCAGGGATATGTCTCCAGCAATAAGGACATGTGTTAGTCTCACGGGATTAAATTTAAAAAAAGAGAAAAAAAATCAGGTTTTAAAAACGTTTGGTATCATTTTATGAAATTTATACTTTATGTCCACCTGGCCTAACGTATTAAGTCTGTGTGTGTGTGTGTGTGTGTGTGTGTGTGGTGTGTGTGTGTGTGTGTGTGTGTGTGTGCAAAGCAAACCATCAACAACAAACTTTTCCCCAAAACCCTATATGAAACCACACATATGCAAATTTATTGTTACCCTACACCACGACATGAGTCATAAGTCACTGTGTGGCTATTTTGATATCAATAGATATCAATAGAAAGTAGAAGAAATGCTCTTTCCAAGGGTATAATTGTTTTTCCTTAACGATGATATTGGCAAAGTTACAGTAATTCTGATATAGGTACCCCCCAAAATCACATTTCCCATAAAACGAGAAATTGAGAAAACGCTGCTTTAGAAGTTTTCCTTCAGTATCAAGTTAAATGGACATTTGACGTTTAATTTGACTCAGACTTCAAAGCACGTGACTGAAACCTAGCTGAAGAGTCCAATGAAATCAAATGAAATCTCAAAAATGGACCAATCCAGCCTCACCTGCATAGTTTGGGCTGGTAGCCAAAGTGAGGTTAGGTGCAAAACGACTCATTTTGCGGTGTCACTGTTGCAGAGGAAAATGTCACTTACGAATCTCCAAGGTTGTTTTGCGAATGACATTAAGCGCCATCTAGGCGAGGAGACCGTTTCGGCCTCTGACATTAGAGAACTACACCTTCTTTGAAACGGCGATGCTGTTCCTGCAGGAAAAGCGCTGAAACCTTTCCATGAGTACATACCAGCTAGCCAGCGCCTTCGCTGAAAAAGCAAGCAATACTACGCCGAGCCGAGTCTTCACGGAGGTCTGTTATTTTATATATTGACACAAGTGAGTTTTTTTTTTTTAAGGACGGGTTTAAGCGCATTTCACAAAGTTTTCTACAACGCTGGTAAATACACCTTTAGGTCTGGTTTCCGCTAAAACTGCAACTGGTATTCCCTGGAAAGACATCATGCTACGCGCCAATTAAAACTATCATTACAGTAGAAAAGTTGCAGATTTTCGACTGGAGCGCTCCAGTAGTGCAGCAACAGTCGTAGATTTTGAATGTTCGACCGCTCGCGCAAAGTGTAAACAACATTGTATGGCATTAAGAGCTGTACTAATCATGAAGTACTTCGAGCGTACAGACGCACTCACGAGCGAAACTGCTCCACAACATTTGCTGGCTGAGCGAAGATGGAAGTAGCCCGTTTAACCTTTGCCGTACGTCGTGGGTATTATTGCACCCACACTTTCATTCAAACGTAAAACGTACTTAGCTCAGTCAAGTTTCACGCTGGATCCACGAAACTTCGTGACTTTGTCAATACGGTCAATGGAAAAGTGCTCAGTTCCGGGCTGGATGGTCAACATACGAGTAAACGAATAACAAAAACGTGGTAAAATACCGGTTTCTTTCTCTTCTTTAACGCATGGGTGTGTTTGCAGCCACAATGTATGGCGCGGAAGTTTCTTCTTTTAAATATTAGTATGGGTGCGTTTGTACCCACGATGTACGGCGCGCAACTGGTTTTTTTTTTTTTTTTTGTTTTTTTATTTGGGGGGGGGGGGGGGGGCAACGTACGACCAAGGTTAAGATTCAACAAGTGACCCGGAGTCAAATGTATGGAGAGCGAATGGGACTAAGTCCGAGATTAGTTTGACTTACCTGAGACAAAAGGATTGGTGCGAGGTGCATAAATGGCGACTAAGGCGAGTTTACGCCTATTTCAGGGACTAAAATTTTTCATGGTAACGTACGCTGATGATAGTCCCGACATAATAAGTCCGAGACTAGAACTATGTCTCAAGACTAGTTTGGTCTCTTTGTCATGCATCGGATCCCAACTTTTTAGAGTGGGCAAGGGTGTAAGCGAGGCTGTGTCCTATCTCTGTCTGTGTATGTCTCTGTGAGATGTATAAATTACATACATTCTTCGCAGTATATCCTCGTTCGCACCTATCGTAATCCCATCATTCAAGAAGGCGCGACAGAAAGTTATGCTTGCTGGAGCATTCTTAATTTACTGTTTGAATGTTGCTAGTTCAACGGGATTTCATTTTATTAGAGCTAGACTGAAAAGTATTTCATGGGAAGGTTTGATACCACATCATGCCTCACTTCACATGATGGATTTCTCGATGGCACAGTGGTTAAAGAAAAAAAATGACGGCGTATGAAATGTTTCTTACGTGCACAATCGTGTGACTTGGCCGAGGTTTGGTGACAGGTACTCAGTCGCAGACTGGAAATAAAAGTCCATGCGATTTGTTTTGACGTACCTGTATTCAGAACAATGTCTAAAGTCCGGAAGTGTTTCCTGGTTATCTGATTTTGGAACATGATACTTGCTAACGTAAGACACCTGTAGATATGTTTGCAATCCTCCCCCCCCCCCCTACTCCCTCCTTCAGCCGCCTACCATAGAGTCTCGAAAGACATTAGTCTTGTATTTCTTCTTTTTTAAGCTTAATTTTTAATATATATTGACATCATGTTTTAAGCTGGATATATTTTATGTTTTAACGGATCTGGCAGAATGTAACTCGGTTTAGCCGGTTAATAGTCTTCGTTGCTTGCGCGGCGTTAAGCCCTAAATAACTACCTACCTAACTCCTCCCCCCCTCCCCTACACACGCATGTGTGTGTGTGTGTGTGTGTGTGTGTGTGTGTGTGTGTGTGTGTGTGTGTGTGTGTGTGTGTGTGTGTGTGTGTGTGTTTTCGTGCGTTTGCGTGCTAACTAACTACGTAACGAACGAACGAACGAACGAACGAACGAACGCAATGACTGCCGGATTTACAGACAAACAATGAGTCCAGACCAAATGCTTCATCGGCGATTCAGATTGTGTAATTAGCACTCTTATTTTCAACTAATATCCACTATAAACTACTTTCCCTCCATAAGACCTGCTCAGAATACTTTTATTTTCGTTTTAAGCTTAACACGCTTACAGAAATTTCATGTGTTTTCTCTTATTTCTGAAACAGAAACAAATAAAAACCCAACGGAAAGGCAAAAAAAAAAAAAAAAGCCCTCCCCCCTCCCGCCCAAATAAAAACAGCAACATCAACAGCAACAAACAAACGAATAAAGAAACAAGCAAACAAGCCAAAGAAGAAGAAGATGAAGATGAACAACAACAACAACAACAACACACACACACACACACACACACACACACACACACACACACACACACACACACACACACACACACACACTAAAAACGACCGGATTTCGTTCACCGGACAAACTCTCTGCTTGCAGTATATAATGATTGCAGGCCATGCCATCCCCGTCAGAGAAATATAGCTGCGATTCGCAGCTTAACCTCCAAACCTTTGCATTTTTATTGCAGCCATTAGCACACGTAATACCAAGATTAAAGCTTCTCATATCTCTCCTCCTTTTCGTGGATATACTCTGCAGATTTCTCCATAAATTCCTTCCTGATAGAATAAAATACCCAGGTGGCATAATTAGTCGACATTTTTTTTTCTTTGAAGGAAAGGTTGTGAGCGTGACTGTTTTATTTTCTTGTTAGGGCTGGGGTGTACATAAAGATTGTCACGAAAATGCACAAACTGTTTGTTTGATTTTGTTCGTTCGTTCGTTTGTTTGTTGTTTTGTTGTTTTTCGTACTTTATTACCCATTCCGGCAATTTTTCCACGAAATTGTACAAATTGTATGGTTTTGTTGTTGATGATGTTGTTGTTGTTGTTGTTGTTTGTTTGTTGGTTTTTGTTTGTTTTTGTCATGTACCTTACTCCTTTTTTTTGAAAAAAAAAAAAGTTTGGGTTGCTTCCACCTGAGGAAGCGTGTCGCCGAGGTGCAGCGCCACAAATTATATATTTATTTTTTGTCGTATGGTACACGGGTTCGGTGTACTGTAAAAATGTACGAAATGCTAAATTGACAGAAACACTGAGCTAAAAAAAAAAATCAAAAAAAAAAAATCGGGGCATATCTTCTGCGTTGCCCTAAGGGTCAAGAGAGATGCAAATGAAGGCCATGGATTGCCATGTCTGTGCTAAAACCTGATGAGCCCGCTGGCGCCACAAGGGCCATAACTCGTCCCAACAGTTGTCTGCTCTTGGATATGAGTGAGGCTAATGCTGTAGCTCGGTTCAGCTCAAGAGAGGTTGGAGTTGTTACTGTCTTGTTTTTTATACAAGAGGCAAAACGTGTTTCAAAGAGATTTTCGTCGAACCTTCCTTGCAGTAAACATGGAGCTGAGATAAAGAGCAATCTGCTTTCTGCGGCGATGTTGGGTTTTGTTTTTTTTTTTGCCCTTGCAACAAAAATGGCACCGGAAGACCTTTTTCGGAAAAAAAAAATAGAAGATAGACTTCAAACAAAGGCGTATTTTGTCTTTTGTAAAATCAGTTTATTTATTTTTGGCATACGTTCGCGATGAAATCAGTCAGATCTGGCGTCTCGCGCAAAAACAAAAAACAACAACAACAACCAACACAACAACAACAACAACAACAACAACATACTATACGACGTCGACTCATGTTTTGCAACCTGGACGAACTAATGACGTCACGACTGTGCTGTTCACATCATATCCTCGACCAGTTTCGTAATACTTATAACCAAAAAAAAAATGATACTTGTTTCCGTGCAACCATTTTCATTCCACTGGAAAACATTTCCGGTAAGCCGGGTGACGGGTCTTCGGCCAGCACCGGTTGACCTTTTCTCGTATTTGTGCTTTTTGATCATCTGAGGGGGTCACGCAAAAAGATTTTTCCCAACTGTCTGAAATGTAGAGAAAAAGAGATACAGAGGCAGAGGCAGAGACAGACAGCCAGACACAGACATAAGAGAAGAGGAACAAATATCAAGTTTAAGTTTTGTTGGATTTTCTTTAAATGAGAGTTTTTAATCTGTCTTGAACATCTCCACCGGGAAAATTGCCCCATAAAGGTGCAATCTTCTGTGTTAACTTTTTACGCCATAGCGATTAGAACTTTTGCAATTACGGGAAAAAAAAGGTGCGTTGTATCCGGACTTCAACAAACATAAAATACAAGACTGGAACCGGCGGAAGGTTCGCGAAAAACGAGTTGGTAAAGGAACGAAAGAAAGGAAAATTAAATAAATAAGATGAGAGTAGACCCATCAACAAGCTTTGAGAACAGAAATAAGAACGAAATAAGAAAACAAATAAATAAATAAATAAATAAATAAATAGATAAAGTGCAAGCAAGCGATGTTGGGGAATGCGAAATCATTAGCAATGACGGCGACCCATTGAATAAACTTAAAAGAAGTGACAACAACAACTACAACAACTGCAACAAAAACAACGACCACGACGACACTAAAGTTAAACGGAAAAGAGATTTTGTGAAAAAAAAAATGAACTGAATCTTTTGAAATACACACACACACACACACACACACACACACACACACACACACACACACACACACACACACACACACACACACACACACACACACACACACACAACAACAACAACAACAACAACAACAACAACAACAACAAGCACATCGGAAATTGAGGTGCAGGTATGTGTGAGTGTGTGAAGATCAATGACAACCTCTCTAGTACTACTACCACTATTACAACTACCTCTAACAGAACTAGTAGCAGCAGCGGTAGTAGTAGTAGTAGTCGTGACAGCAGTAGGCTATAGACGTGCAAACCAACATTGCACCAGAAAGGCGCCCCACGTGTGGTTATTGTAGCTAGGTGTAGGTCACCACCGCTCTTAGCATATCCCTCTCCACATTATATTGCCTGTACCCAAATACTTGAACTCAAAACACTCACTACCTCTTACCTTGTCTACACCCAACCTAAAAAAATGGACAAGGTAATCTTAAGATTTATAGCCCCCAATTCCCATCCCCTTTCCTCCCAAACAAAACAAAACAAAACAAAACAAAACAAAACAAAACACAAAACAAAACAAAACACCTTTTGAATGATTAACAATAATAATCACATTAACAGAGGCGCCTTATCCCAAATATTTTGCTTAAAGCGCCTCGAGCTAAACCCAACACGCACGCTCACGTGAATCACAAGCATTCTCTTAGATACTGGACATGACCACATAACAATCACGTGTTGCGAAGGGCCAGCTCAGCAATTTCAGTTTCGGAAGTTTAGAATTGCATTTATTTTCGATTTTCGATTCGCGGCTGGGGCCAAATATTTGCGCTGGCCTTTTCTCGTTGCCCAGTTTTTGATATTACACATACATGGTGGAAAGGGACGTGGAAAGGGACCCTCTTCAAAAAAGAAAAAAATATCCGTGTTTTGCTGTTGCACAGGGTACCGCCGTGCACAATTATACTCAAGTATACGCATGGCGGTACTCCGTGCATGGGGATACGTGTTCAGTAAAACCTCATAAGTTTAAGTCCTCGTTAATTTCATTCAACGTGTACCCCTTCCTTAAGTTGACTTAGTATGCAAAGCTTGATGGCCCCCGTTATAATATCTTTACTGTGCACTATACAACCATACTCCAAGGTGAAAAAAAAAATCAAGGTGGACAAGATGACAGGTGGGCGTGGTCAGGTGATAAAAGTGAACTAGGGGAGGGGACCAATCAGACGTCTGGCTGGCAAGATAGTGTGCACTTGAGACATGAGGGAAAGGTGCTGTCTAGCGGGGGAGGGGCGGGGAAGAAGCGGGTGGTGGTTGGTTGGGTGTGTGTGGGGGATGGGAGAAGGGGGGGGGGGGCAGAGCGTTTGTTTGTGTGGTCGGTGGATTTTTGGTAAAGCCTCAACACACTTGTCAGGCATAAAATAACCGTTGACAACCTTATGTCCAGTGCGCTTAATGCGCGTATCAGAATCAGTCACTTGGGACACAATGATATCATCTGTTTAATAATAATCAGTCGTTTGTCCCATCCACCATCGCTGTGCTAAGCGGTTTGCGTTGTAACCTTGTGTATTTGCGGGGGGGGGGGGGGGGGGGGGTAGGGAGGTTGGGGGGAGAGAGAGAGCTCTGTTTTTCTTGTTAAACTTTTTTTTTAAGAGTTTGACAGTATGTATGATTACTTGTTTTAAATTGTTTCCGAAGTTTGTTTGACCTTAACGTTTAACCCTATTTTATTTTTATGTTTTACACCAAGACCTTTAATGACTATATTTTATCTTATCTGTGACAGAGCATCATGTGAGGCCAAAGAAGATTTTCTGTTTTTAGAGTCTCTCCGGCTTAAACAGACAATAAAGTATTTTGAATTGAATTGAATGAAACCATTGTGGTGACTCGGGTTGGCGTGTACGTTCGTAGAAGCGTCAGTGACGCGTACTGAGCAGACGTTGGTATTTGGCTGCGGACTGAACACCAACTAGACAGCGCTGATTAGTGGCTAATTTTAGCGACTTGGTCCTGTCGACGTCTAGTACAGGTATTGAAGCGTTAGGCAAAAGAAAGTCCCATTTCTCTACTATTACAGTATTAGAAGCTGCAAAGTCACGAAAATGGTCGCAATGGCCAAAAGGATCATGTATTCATTTGGCAAACAGCCTTTGAGCTTTGTAAGCGGCAGTGTTCTTCGTCAGAATTCATTATGAATATAGAGACTTTCAAGCCGTTCTCCGAAAACAGTCACCTGTGTCAAGACAGGGGATTTTGGTCTAGTGGTTAAGGCATCCGCCTTCTGATCGCAAAGAATTTTTCCTTCTTGTATGTGGCACCGTTCATTCGGGCCGCCGATCGTCGGTGGTTCTCTCCGGGTACTCCGGCTTCCTCCCCCTCTGCTTTGGAAATGCTCAGCCCACCAAATTTGAAAAATAAATGCAATTCTAAATTCCGAAATTTAAGTAGCTGAGCTGACCCTTCGCACCACGTGATTGTAATGTGTTTACTTTCCAGTGTGTGAGAGAATGCGTGTGATTCACGTGAGCGTGCGTATTGGGTTCAGTTCGCGGCGCTTTGAGCCGATTCATGAAATTGGGAAAAAGCGCCTATACAATACTCAGTATTATTATTATTATCCTGAGCTGCCTGGTTCGAGTCCCCGGTGGGCAGGAATTTGGTTGGAATTTTCCATACCATATCGAGTCAAATCCATGTGCGACTCGTTCACGGTGCCTGTCTGGCCTCCGTGTACACACGCACGCACAAATATCAAGTGAGCACGCGCGTTCATCTTTCGAAGAAGAGTAGGCTGTGGCCGGTGGCGTGGTAAACCAGAAATACTGTCCCACGCACCAGAGTGAACAGCACAGGGTGGGGAGGTTCTGCACATAAAGTAGCGCTTAGCGGCAGCAGGCTTTCACTACTTCGTCCTCCAGCCCTCCGGCGCCATGAGCATCTCAGTAGAGATGGATACGTGCGCCGAGGAGAAGTCTACCATACCATACCATACCATACCATACCATACCACCACAAAGACTGGTGTCGCGGAAATATTGCCCTAAGGCTGACTTTGAAGTGAAACCTTTAAGCACCGCAAGTTCAAAGAAACTGCATGTCTCTAATATTAGAAGAAGGTAAGTTCAGAAAACATATGCAGATGGAATAATTATTACCTCTGTCGGCAAACAGTGTGTAGGCTGGTATTTGCAAACTATACAGATGTTGTTTCTATGGAAATCTGCCCTGGATTTTTTGTCTTTCTTGTTTTGTCCAGATGTCAACTGCAGCTTGGCAATTAGCATCTAAAACAAATAGTTCTTTTTTTTTAGTTTCTTCATAGATTGCTACACGAGGTGCAAATGCCACAAGGGGGGGGGGGGGGGGAGAACTATTTAATATCTGGTATCTCTGACGAGCAGTAATTTATAGATTTTCTCTTTCGTTTTTTGTCCCCATATCAGTATTCCAGGTTCATTTTTTGGTATCTATGACAAGCCGTTGTTTCTATGGAAATCTGCCCAACAAGTAAGGCAGACGGAAGTCTTTCCATAACGGCGAGGCTGATCAGAACGCAACATCTTCTGACAGCTCATCGCTTCCAGCAGTCATTTAAATCTTCATTTATGGTGGCGCAGGGTTGTCACCCTTTCCCAACGCTGACTTATAGGGGGCGCTATCTTATCGTAGCGCTAGCCTCGCATCCATGACGCCGCGGTTCTCTGCGACTGCGCCGGACCTGGAGCGCTGTTGGCTTGTGGGAATATTTTAGGGGCCGATTGGCATAATCTCTTTCGACAGATATAAAAGTGTTTATTTGACGCTGCCATGAAAATTGGAATGAATTCCACGCATATAAGAGAGAGAGAGAGAGGGGGGGGGAGGGGGGAAGAGAGCGGAGAGAGAGACGACGAGAGGAGGAGGAGAGAGAGAGAGAGACTGGATGATGATGATGAAGTTTGGCAAGCTCAGTGAAGGGGTTTTTGTGAGGATTGCACCGAGTGAGGAAAATATTCATCAGCGGTGCTCATCAACCTTAGTGCTACCCCGGCGTTTTGAGTGAAGTCCTCATCGCCAGTTTTTGTTTCAGTACATTATGATCTCTTTCGTGAAATTCGAATTGAGGCGCCACATACCTACCTATTTTATTTAATAATAATAATAATAATAATAATAAGCGCTATAATCTATTGGTTGATAACAGATCTAAGCGATAAAAAGGGAATACAAAATGTATACAAAAATAGGGGGAAAATTGCAATGACATAAGGTCACACGACATACGCGCGCACGCGCGCACGCACGCACACACACACACACACACACACACACGATGCAAACCAGAAGAGTCAAAGTCAAATACTGGTATGAGCAGAAAACAGGTGGGTCTTCAGGTTTTTCTTGAAAGTTTCAAGGGAGGGTGCGTGGCGGAGTGAATGAGGAAGAAAATTCCAGGCTGAAGGACCAGTGTAGGAGAAAGCGCTAGTGCCAACGGTGAAAAGTCTAGTGCGGTGAATCTTTAGGATAAGAGTGTAAGCTGAAGATCGGACGGAGCGTGACGGAGTGTAGAGTTGGATCAGTTCAGAAAGGTAGGATGGGGCAGAATCATGCAAACATTTGTAGCAAAGGGTGCAGATTTTGTACTGAATCCTGTCAGAAACAGGAAGCCAGTTTATATTTGATTTTAGCTTTGATTCACAGATCTACCTATGATACCGTGCAAAAGTAGAACCTTTTCTGAACCGTCGTTGCGCGGCTACAGCTCAAGACCAACATAACAGGCAGGGGCAGTCTGTGACGCGGCACGATGCGCTATAGCGGTTCAGTTGCAGTCGGGCAGGCCGTAGGAGTCAGACGGGGTCGATGGCAATGCTACAAGTGCGTTCATTCCCAACCCTCAGCATTTACATCCGACACCCAAGCGTTTAAACCCGAAACGGGTCGGTATCAACATCACACAAACACTGAAAGGGCTGAAGAAAACACACACTTAAAAAAAGTTAAGCAACAAAGATGAAAGGCCGTTGTGAATGAACGTTTCAACCGTTATTGTCACGTGGAACACGGATGGGGGGC
>JACVVK020000557.1:55000-135000 GCA_018292915.2 Batillaria attramentaria | reverse complement strand
ACATATTTATTGCATGAAATTCTCGTTCTGTCAGATAATCGGTCGTGGGTTTACAAGTGTGAACCCTTTTTAAAAAAAATCGGTGACTGGCGCCAAACATGTTAAAGTACTGTCTCGAGGAGGGGGGGGGGGGGGGTGTTACTTCAAGAAATGTAACTGTTATCTTTTCAGTGAGTCCGCCACATAATACCACATGTGCCAATAGGGTTCTCTGAATTTTATTTTATTTAGGATGCATTCCAATTTCGAATTCATCCTTAGGAAAGATGCTTGGACTAGAAATGTGTGTGTGTGTGTGTGTGTGTGTGTGTGTGTGTGTGTGTGTGTGTGTGTGTGTGTGTGTGTGTGTGTGTGTGTGTGTGCGTGCGCGCAGGTCATTCAATGAATAAAGCAGAGGTACGATTTTCATGCCATACCGGTTACCAAATGCATTCAAACATACACTGAAATAACCGTTTCATTAACAAACACTTCACAGCGACTGTCCATATATGAAAACTTAAACAAATTCAAAATGGACAAAATAAAAAGCATCGGTCTGAAGAGCCAAAATAAGTTTTGTTGGTCTACACAGCTGTAAAAACACTATTCCCATTATTACCCTTGGTATGCTTGTTTATTGTTTCAGGCGAATACACAGGCGCCTATAGCCTAAACACGAGCCTACGTCCGAGAAGGTTGGTCTACGCCTGTAAGTGTCCACCAGCTGGTTATGTATCTGTGTGTAAGTATCTACTACATTGGAAGAGATTAGCGCATCTGCAGCTTGCTGATCAGGCTCGAAAACCAGCGGTAAATAGTCATAATTTGACGAAATCGGCGAGATTTTAGTAAGCATATTTTGAATGATCGTGCGCTCGATTGATCGGGGCCGATTCTGCTTTTCGAACGCATCCACTCTGCAGCAAATACACTTAACACATCTGACGGTTGGTCAACTGACAGTCAACAGTTACTTACTGTTTTGTAGTCTCTTTCGACTGAAAACCGTTACAGATGCTAGAAATAGCCGGCACAGACTTACTGTTTGTCAACTACAATCCTAAATAGCATGCTAGTGAGCACTTATAGCCGTAACGTCCACTCCTCGGCGTAGGCCCGTTTGTACAGCTTGATACAAACTCAGTACCGTAACAGATATCTCAGGCATATCTCGTTATGATGTCACAAATGTTATGCAGTCGGGTCCAATCAGTATTTTCTTTCGTATCGGAAGAAACATTGCGGGAGGAAGTTTTAGTGGAGCTGAAGGGAAAGAAACCGCTGATCCAATACCCCCACTATGATTTTGCTTCTTTTTTTTTAAAGTAGTGCCAGTTAAAACCCTCTCTTTCTAGAATGTAGGATTTTTATTCGAACCGAGCGAAAAGATACCACTGAGCCAGTAACACCACTAAAATATTCTCTTGTGAAAGAAGAACAAGAATTTTAAAAAAGTCAGCCTCTGTCTGAGTCCTGACTGACTTAACCCACACCGATCACAATTCCATTATCATTTCACGGGCAAACAAAAGTGCGTTATTTTGCTGTTCTAAAAGGGGTAGCAAAATCACATCGTGTCTCCCTGTGGCAGCGTGAACGTGGACACGTTCCCAAAGATACATGTTTAAAAAAAAAAAAGTCCACGCTTCCTAGCCGTCGGTTCTATCCACCCCTGACCTTGGAGGAAAACAGATAAAGCTGGCAAGAAATTGGGGCAGTAAAAACAAAAACCTACAAAAAATATATTTTCCACCTTTGCGGGTTCAACGTCAATCAGTCAGTCCCCCCCCCCCCCCCCCAATCCAATTTAGGCAATCCCCGCTTCACTACGCCCTCCTCGCATCAGTGAACCGCATTGCTTCTGTACGAAAGAATCTGTGTTTGGATCCAACTCTCTGTGCTTGTGGATTTTCTCGTTTTCAGGTAAGCCTCATTTGAACAGCGGAAGAGATTTCTTGTTTTAATATCAAAGAAAATAAAGTAATAATAATGATTAATGATACAACGACCGTCGAACCACTCACACACACACTGTGACAAAAAATATTACAATACTCAAATTACGATCACAAACATGTATACTTACTTACAGGGCATACCCGCCTTGTAAACTGTGCCAAGGAGGTCATGGAATTTTAAATAAAGAACATTAAAAAACCCAAAACAAACAAAACGCATTTCTAACGAATGGTCAAACAAATCTATCCAGCTTGTAGTAAAAACATGCATTTCAAAAGCGACAAATCAGAAGAAACAATAACAGAGCTTGGTAACACATTTCCATGACCCTTCTATCCGCTTTGGGAGATTGGACGGTATGTGCTTGCTAAAATTAATAATCATTTTCTTTTGTGTACACTGATATTCTTTTTGGGGAAGTCATACACGCAGCACGACTGTTATCGCTTTCGAATGACGTATAGTGGGAAGTCCGCGGTCATCAGTATAAACCCCAAACAGTCCCAGTAGACAATTCTGGCTATCTTGTCATACTTCCATTCCAAAACTGACAAGAAAATTCTAGAATACGGTTTCCAAAAGTCCGGAAGATGGCATATCGACACTATAAACAGGAACACGAAGTGGACATGGTAAAACTGGAGTATAGCTACTCACATTCTCCGTAAAACAGATTTATCTGATCTGCTCATAATGGACAATTTTAGCCAATCAAATTTATTTTATAAAACGTGCATTTTAATGGCACCAAAAGCTGCCCTTTCACATACAGGAAGCGTCAAGTAAAACCAATCGGTCATGCCCATACGACTTGTTCATGCGTGTGGTTTGTCTTGTGAACACTCTGTTGTTAAAAAGACTGCATCCAGCACAGAAGTGTTTTAATTCTTGACCAAAGTCATCAAATTATGTTTCATATGGAATATAATCATTATAACCTTGGTGCCTACTGTTTCAGGGTGTGTTCTATGTGCGTGTGAGTCAGTGATGTGTGAACGCGCGATGAGTTGATGTACTTTCAAGAATTGCACTTTATTGTGATTTATTATTGTTATTTTATTCTTTATAAGCGCTCAGGGCCCGCATGTAAAAGTCGGGGTTAGGGAATTTAGGCCCGGGTTAGAGTCTAACCTCGAACTAAACTAGCTCTAGGGTGAGTTTTTTTTTTTTTTCCAATCAAGTTTGGAGAAACTACTTTGTAGGACGGGGCCGTTTCTCATTGTTTGTTTTAAATCAGGAAGCGGGTCCATTCCGGCAAGGTGCCTATGCCGTTATAGAAGGATTTTTGTCTTTCTTCCTTTGCTTCCTTTTTATTTAATTTTGTTTTCGGGTTTCTTTTGTTCTAGTCTGGGTTAGGCCCGTAGCCGTGGGTTAAATTAACCTCGAGTTTTACATACGGGCCCAGTACTCGATGAGAATAAAATGAGTATCCAGTAGTAGTAGTAGTAGTAGTAGTAGTAGTAGTAGTAGTAGTAGTGTCTAATAAAAGGAAGAGGTTTATAAGGTTGATAAACAAGCGTCCCTTGATCAACACTTTCGCTAATGGCTGCCGTGAAATCTAACTACCCAAACCAAAATATTTCCGTATCTCCAAAACAGGACAATTAACTAGCTGAGTGATTGTTTCCTTCTTTTTTTACCTCACAGCATCAAAATAATCATTTACTTAGCTGAGGTTACACTCGGTACTCGGTATTCGGTACATTTGCTTCCCGTGGCCTTTAAACCGTAAACAAGGATTCGATTTTCTTCGTCTAAAACTCCGTCCTGTGCAGCAACGGCTAACTCTGAGCGCAGTGGCAACAACAAATTAAAAAAACAAAAAAAACAATCAATGGCAAAAGTAGTATTTAAAAAAAACGGACACGCCCCTTCGCCCCTCCCCTTATGTCCACCCCTCTCTCTCAATCAAGAGACATTCACAAACAGTTATGAGGGTTCGTCTGCCTACATCCTTGCCTACGTTAGGAACCAGGTAGCTTTTAAAAGTGTCAAACAACAAAACACTCTGACCTCAAAGTGACTCCCGACCCAAGCGATTTACATGCCCTTTTACGGAGAGTTCCTGCCAGATTTCGAAAATCAGGACTTTCCATTTCAGAGAAGGTAACATCTTCAAATGCTTAATCACTAAGATTCTCTGCAAAACAAACACATGCACAGGTTCTTCTCAAGCAGTAAAACTGATAATACGGCCGTTAAATCATTGGTCAAAGAGCAGTACGGCAGTCCTGGGGAGGGAGGGGGACCTTTCAGCGTCTCTCTCTCTACTACAAAATAATGCACGTCTGTAGACTGAGCTGGCGTACCGTATACTACGATTTATTTTATAAACACTGCAGGCATGGTAAAAATATTCTTGCATTCTCTATTGAAAATTCATTCGAATACCCTCTTAAAGGAAACACTCTGTTGATTGAACACAGTTTAGTATTTTTGGTATCTGGTCTATTCAATAAACACTACAAGCATTGTGAAAATATATTCTTGCATTTTTTTTTCTTGAAAATTAATCCGAATACCAGCTTAAGGGAAACACGTCTGCTGAGTGAACAGGGTTTAGTATTTTTGGTATCTGGTCTATTTAATAAACACTGAAGGCATAGTGAAAATATTCTTGCTTTTCTTGTTGAGTACCAGCAGCACAGTACCAATACTAGATAAGTGATGCCCGACTGTTTACGAAAACGTCCTACGGTGAATGTTAAGCGTGTCTGGTCAGATTTTCTTTGATTTTTTTAAAACTCTCTCTTTGCCCACATCCCGGAAGCATGGGTATTGCGCGGACTGGCGTTTTTGCTGCGCTGTGCAAATGGCAAAACATCATCGTCATCAGTGGACGTTTGTTTTTGTCCTCAAGCTCTTACCAGTTCAGCCATTATGGACAAAAGTGCTCCCAGATACCACCACTCAACATTGCGGGTTCATATTTTGTCATGTTTACTCCAAGTAACTGTTTGCTGGTCTTCTAGGAGTATTTTTTAGTCCAGCCAAACAATAAACTTCAAAATTATGCAGTAACTCTTCGTGAGGGACTGAGGATGAACCATCCGACTTCATAGTCGGATATTAAAGGGAGTGAACTGGTAGGAGCTGGACCAATATTCGCCCGTTACATAATCATAGCTTGCAGGCAAAACAACTCCCCTAATCTGATACATTAGCGCGACAATCATTGGACATAGCGTGCTTCGAGAATTGCAGCCAGCAAAGCACACTTCATGGCGTATTGGTCAGAGGGCTTCACACTGTAATCTGCCAAATTTAGGGAGGTCTTGCCGTTACTCGTCATCTGTTCTAGTGCAAAAACAACTAGAAAAACAAAAGGGGGAGGGGGGGTAAGGAGACACGGGTGATGAGCGGTTCTCATGCCTTTGTACTTTGTACGCAATACGTAAGCACCTAATTTAATAATCAGCCCTGCGGTCACTGGGAAGTTTCGTAACTCTCAATTTTCAACCCGACGTATAAAAATGCAAACAAAGTCTTACACGTGTGGCACAAAATTCTTAGGCAACGTGTTGCATTCACGACTGAGGAGTTCAGTACAGAGGGCAAGAAATAATCACACTAAAGTTCAGTCAATGTACCACCAAAACAAGATCAAGTACCAATATTGTTTTACAACGCTTTTTTCAACACTGCATGGCACGTTCACTGGCGACAAAATTTGGAGCATCTCCACCAAAACAATTGATAAAACTATTACAACGGTTACTGTCATAGTTGACTTCAAAATAGTACATGTGCTTATTTTATATACTGACGACAACATCTGAAAGGTCCGATCAACAATTTCTTTTGTTTAACACAAACGGTTTTGGACGTCAAAAACTTGACACGACAATCTGCTATCGAGAGCAACTTGCCGACGTATTGGTATTGCGTAGGGGAAAAATCGTCGAAACCATACCCAAGTTCCTCAACAGCTACAAACAAACCTGTTCAAGTTACCATCCCTGCAGTCGGACCAAACTTGCAAGAGCAAATAAGCAAGACCAAGTCACAGATTGCTATGGGCCTCGTGTTTACCAAATCTCGTGTGTAGTTATCGCGACCCGGTAAATTTCGAGATTGCGGGTTCATCAGTCAAGACTGACCTTAGGACCGTTGGCTAGAGCCAGCAACAATGCTAACAATGGCGTGGCCATTCGTCACAACGCTGCGCCGAGTGCCCGGCGTGTCTGAGGCTGCCCCAGCGTCTTCACGCTCCAACCCATTCCCGCTCAAAGAAGCAAATATCCCCATGAGGTTCCACCAAGGCGAACTCGAGCCTACGGCCTGTGACTAGCTCTTATTTATTCATCCTGGTTGGGGTTTCACGAACAGGTCGCCCCAAGATTCTGCGTCAAAAGAGAAATATTAACAGCCTGGAAATGTATGGTCTCTGTGGACAGGAGACCGCCTCATGCAGATGGTCGCCTCAACAGGTTCGACAGCGGGCGTATTAACAGAACAACTTTAAACAACTTTTAAAAAAAAATTAAAAAAAAATGCTGCAAAAGATGGCCACTACTTTTACGTCGGATGTTTAAAGTTATGGACAATGTTCGAGATTCTCATTGGTCTGCTAGGGCTCACGGCTGAAACATTTCAATAACGTGCCAAATGTCGTCGGTCCACTATGTGCAAAACATAATCTCTTTTAAAAAAATACTTTACTCAAAGAATACACGACTCCACTCGCCAAGCCCCGAGGACAAATCCCCACCCCTTTACTCTGCCGTGTATTGACAAATAACTGTACGTCCATGACGTCATTGTATGGGATTCCAAAATGAGAGAGATTGACGTAATGGTATTATTCCTAAATGACGTCAATGGACTTACTGCGTTCTATTCATGTATCAATCATATCAAACTACACGTGCTTCCGTGAAAACGACCATAACGTTATTGAAAAAAAAAAACACCAAAAAACCTTTAACTTTTTTGCGCTTTAAAAAAGACCACAGCGTGGGTTTTTCCAGTTAAAAAAAGACCATAACATTTTCGTAGTTGGGAAAAAAAAAAGAAGAAAAAAAGACCATAACGTTTCTGTAGTAAAAACTGACCATAGCATTTACGTAGTTAACAAAATAAACGTTTTCTTCGTTGAAAAAATGCCCAGAGTAACCAGGCTAACCACTTATGTTCTGAAAAGATTATTTAACGTGAAAGAAAAAATAGGCAATTTTGATGCCCGTAAAAATTATTAAAACTTATTAAAAACAAGTCCATGTCGATTACACCCATTATGCCTACCAGTATGCTTTCTGTTGTCAACACACACACACACACACACACACACACACACACACACAGATGGCACCCGCAGTTCTAAATTAAAATGAAGAATAAAGCTACGTCCACGCACAGATAAAGATTAATCCATATTTCCCCTCTCAAAAATTGTGAAAAAATCATGCAATCTCCGGGAAAAAAACAAAACAAAGTAGCGGACTAAAATACGGTCGCCTGAAAGAAGAACAGTAAAGTCCTTGGCATCATGCAAAATCAAAACATGCAGCAATAACTCAGTTGGTCTGGATGCAAAACCGCAGAACGTAACTTCTTAGGCGATCACACTCAGCTCAGTGCCTAAGTGTGCCACAAGGTGCGTGCGGATTAAAAAAAAACAAAAAACAAAAACGTAATGTTTGGTAGCAAAAGGTTCAGTGACAGAGAACCGTAGGCAGGTTCAAAACAGTCCCGCAAAGACATTTCATGAAACAGTTTACAGAGGTGACGCCATGGTTTAGCAAAGTCACAACATGTGTTGAGGTGTTCAACTTAAACGACTCAGTCCACCAGTACAGAACTATTTTGGCAATTTACTTGCTCAAGCCACCGTATCAAAGGTACAGGTCTAAATCTAATAGCATTTACCTCTTTGACATTCAGGCACGAACAACACCACAGGTTAAAACAATAATTATGCAGTCACTCAGTACCATTCGACGGACACCATGAAGGAAAATGCACAAAATAATCATGCCTTCTCATGTGGCAAAATCGCTAAAATGTCACATTCTCGTTTGGTTTTGATTGTTAAAGAGCCCAAGTCTAGAACAACCACAGGCACATGCGCCTGAGGCCTCCATCGCTGCCCGGAAGTTACTGCAACGCATGCGCAGCTCTTTCCAATTTTATCGCACATTGAGACAGATTGTATGAAAACGAGTATGAATGCGCAAAAACAACTATTCAAATTAGCACAGACAAAAAAAGTGGGACTAACATTCTGTCATATCAATCAAGCTTTAATCAAACAAATTATGAAAATACTACGGTTTACAAAAAAAAAAAAAATTGCTGAAGACATATTGACGACAAAAATCAAAACAACGATGACGAATTCGAAGTAAGATTTGCAAGTCACGGCCGAACCACGATACAATCACGAAGAGACAAACAAAAACGAATACTGACTGGTGTACACAAGGTAAATTGGAGATGCTGAGTCGTTTCAACAACCATGGTCACACTGGATGGTTGAATTTGGGGTATACCTTGGCAAGTCAGTTTGAGGCTGGGAACGAATGCATACTGGGAGCTGATCGCACTCACTTTTGTCCAAACCGAGTTCTTAGAATTGACCTGTATACGGAGATATACAAGAAGCAGCTAGCAACGACAGCTCCTGATCATCACTAGTTCTAGCAGTTCCCAGCACAGAAAAAAAAAAAACTGGAAGGGGGAGACTACAGGAAACTGAGAGGAGGCAATACTGGAGTGAAGGCCCTTCAAGAGGGGCCGTATCACCCAGCATGTCCCTCACACCTCCGTGGTGCAATGGCTATGTGATTTTGATGCCCAGAAAGAGTGTTTTATTTATTTTTTTTAATCAAAAAGCCTACAGTACAGCATTTAATGTATGTCGGAGTCAACCGGTAGAATAAGATGACTGACCTAACACTTGATCGACTATGTCCAAGATGTGATCTATCTCATCGAGAGATTTGATAACTCAGTGTTGAGATGAAAGTGAGTGAGTTTTTAGGGCTTAAAGCCGCGCAAGCCACAAAGACTAATTCGCGGCTGAGTGTGCCTGCACTACATGAAAAAAAAAACAAAAATGTAACGGTGGACAAAGGATGCAAACTGGTCTACGGGGCAATATAAACCGGCCTAGGACATGCAGGAGACGCTGCACCTTCATGCTAATTTCTCGAACTCCCGGTTACAAAAAAGCGTAGAAAACAAATGACAATTACAACTAGGTTGAGATGAGAGTGGAATGTTATTCTAAGAACTCGGTTGGAGAAAAATGCGCTTGCGGGGAGCAAGGTATGGGATGATACGTCAATTATGGAGCAGCGCTTTGTTCATGTGCGTTTGTTCTATCCTACAATAACTTTCCATATGCTGAATATGGGATGATACGTCAATGATGAAGCAGCACTATCTTCATGTGCGTGTGTTCTATCCTACAATTATGTTCCCGATGCTTTTTAAACGCGTAAAAACATAACACACGCTTGATCAGACTCATGTCACAAGAACACCAAAATGTCTCGAGCCGGAACAACGGAACATGCAAATCTGTTGGGACTTCTTCTGCACAAATACTGAGCACCAATACACGACGGATGATACAACAGCAGCCCCCTAAGACGTGTTGTTCTCATGGAGTGCTTGACAATTTTCACACAACTGTTTTTCATCCCAGGTGTGTCATCAACGTGAAATCATGTTGCTATGCTGGCAAAATATAGGTCTCTATGGCAACATAAACTCGTATTGCCATGGAGACTGATACTTTGCGATATTCATCAAGAAAGTTAATCAGCGGTTGTCACAGGAGCGGATAACTGCAACACGACTGCTAGTTTTGAAATGACAATACGCGCGACTATCCGCCATTCCAGTTCTAATGTGCAAGAGGAAAAAAATCTGAAAATTACGGTATGCGTGGAATCATGTATAACACGGATACCAGCAAATGTCTGTGAGCGACCCGCCTGAACAAAAATAGCGCGCTACAAAAACAATGACCAAATAATATTATTCCAGACTAGTGCATTGGTGCTTTCGTACGAATTGAGTGCTGGCGCTGACGAAAGAGAAGCACATCCAGTTCACAAACAGTCGAGTTTTTTTTGTCAAGAACACAAGGGAAACGTTTCCAAACATAAAAAAAATCGAATGGACTCTAACATAAACTGTACATGACAACAATTATGTCACAACAAACTTGAAATGTACTATGGTGTAGCCCAAGAAGAGGTGAGGGTTGTACACAAAACCCGTGGGTCCTGTTGACATGATTACGAAAATCAGAAAGTATCAGTCTCATTTGCACAAGACTTCGTGTCCGACATCTCACAGTCTGCGACATTTCGTAGCCGCCGGAAGTCCTGCAGGCGTTTGTTCTTTGCCCCAGCCGGAATAGCCACAGTTTGGAAATCTCCAAGTTCGGACAACGACGTGAAGTGTGCACCAAAGTTAATTCTGTGCCCATGGTCACATACTGTCATACCAGCAAGTGTCTAGGCACGAGGTTGAATGCCCGTTGTCTTCATAATTATGTCTCGAGATTCGGTCGTGCCGTAGACATCGCGCCCTGAAGTAGCTCAAACGTCCTGGAGGTGAATAACCATAGAGAAACGTCACGATCTGATCTCTCATACTGACAGTCATCGACGACTGGAAGAAGTACGATGCATGTTACTGAAGACGCTTGTACACTGTAATACCCACGGTCAACAACGCCTCGAACCTGCACAATGCACAGTGCAAGTCGTTTGAGCACCTTTCCTAAATCATCGACACCTCGACCCTGCATTATGTCAGAGGACTCGCCGTTTCCACATCAGTTGATGAGTGGGTGTCATCTTCTCGAAGGGCGATTCTACAATGCACATTACAGAGGACGTTGGAACAAGTTTCCACTATCTCCAACTCCTGACCTCTGCATTATGTTGACGTTAGGCGACTCTCTGTTTCCACGTCAGTTGATTTGTTGCGTCAGAGCTTCTGTAAAATGCACAGTTCCCAACTAGCCCTGCATATCATAGACGTCACAGGACTCACAGTTTCCACGTCAACTGATGTGTGGGAGTGGTCTTCTCGAAAAGCAGTCGACAAGAGTTGAAAACCATCTTCTCTACAATGCACAGTTCCCAATTCCCAATGCCTGAAATCTGCATATTGTAGACGTCACAGGACTCACTGTTTCCACGTCAGTTGATGTGTGTGAGTCGTTTTCTCGAAGAGCGGCCCTAGTAGTGTCGTCACTGACATGAGGTGCAGAGCCTTGGCTTTGGGATCACCGAGCAAAAAGAAGAGCAGAAGTAGTCGTCAATGAGATCGTTTTGCGTCAGGACTGGCGTCCTCCCCCCCAACGTCAGGCTTCTTACACATAGACACACACTCACACATTTAAATTTACAGGTAGAGTTTGCCTGGGGGAAAACGTGCTAGAGACTAGACCACAACATCTCCACACATGCTGCTAAGGTACAGACACACAGTACACGACAGTATGTTTTGTGCGGCTAAACCATGCCCCCCCTTCTTTCAAGAGTTGCAGAAAACCATTCTCTGCTGGCTCTCAAACACGAAGGTGTTGGCAAAGTGTTAGTTACATCGATGATAGAGAGACAGGGAGGAGGGAGGCATATCGTCGGTTCTAAGGAATTCTCCTTTCGACACAGCAATACTGCGTTAATAATGACAGTCCTCCTCCCAAGCTGAGTGAATACTTGGCTTCTGTCGCCTCTGTAACGGATAGTACAACGTTTGTTTCACAACTACACGGAACACAGAAACGTTTATGGCGTTAATGTTCAACTATGGTTTGAACCAGGTCCGCCGATACCATTTCCATTCGTGGTCATGCCGGCAGCTGGTGGGGTTTGGTTCATGCTACCCCCTCCGCTACTCTTCAACGGTTCCTCCCCAACGGGCTTGCTGTTGCTGCTGCTGTTGCTGGTGTTGTTGTTGTTGTTGTTGTTGCTGCCGCCGCCGCTGTGCTGAGATCCGCTGCCGGCCTTGTCCTTGGCTTTCTCTTGCTCGTTCAGTTCCTTGATCGCCTGCAGTTCCTTCTTCTCTTTCATGCGGCGGTTCTGGAACCATATTTTGATCTGTCGTTCTGTCAGACACAGCATGTGGGACAGCTCGATGCGTCGTCTCCGGGTCAGGTAGCGGTTGAACTTGAACTCCTTTTCCAGCTCCAGGGTCTGGAAGCGTGTGTACGTTTGTCGGCCTCGGCGCCTCTGGTTAGAGTTCGGTCCTGGAACAAACGGGGCAAAACAATATGATTAGAGCAATCAACCAATAGCAGCGCCTTGAAGAATAAAATGAAACGAAATTAGTACGGCTACCATCCAGTTCACCAACAAAGGAAGCAAACAAACATACGAATAATTAAACAAGCAACCTGCACCAGACCTATTAGAAATGAAACAACAACAACAACAAACCAAACCAGAAGTAAACGATTACATGAATGAATCCATAATTTTAAAAAAAGGTAATAAATAAATATTTCAAAGAAATTTAAAGACCGAAGCTGAACATTAAAGATTAAAGGCGCTTAAGAACAGATCGACGACGGAATCGAAAAGTGCCTGACAGGGCTCTTGTAAACCACATCAACATTGAGCGGACACTGCAATTTCACCTCGAGGCAGGAATAAAGTTTATCTTTTCTGATCTTATCACTGGAGCAGTCTAAAATAAAATAATGATAGAAGGGTTACTATGGGCGTAGCTCTGTACATGTTAAAACAAGTTTATTGCAATACAGATCGTAGAAACGTAACAAGTAATGAGTATGAACGATGACAGCTTAGGGTAATACTCAGGGTGGAACAAATACATCGTGACAGTATCGCGATGGCAGGCTAAATGGATCCGTGATTACGCTAATGCAAAACTACAAAACTCACAGAGAGAGAGAGAGACAGAGAGGTGCTTTGTGTAATTTATACATGTCTACGTGACATGACATGTAAGCAGCTCCAGTTGCTTCGTGGGCCTAGACACATTTTGAACGGAGTGCCTTTAAACTCTCAGAACTAGAAGCTTTCAACCACGTGTGCCTCTCTTGTTCTGTCCCCGCCTTCGCCGCCATCCGTATCAAGCCCAACCTACACTTACAACAGACTATGAAGCAGTCAGCATGGCAGGATCAGCACTGCCGCCCGGGCCAAGAGACGAGAACGGCCGGTAATTATAAGGGTTCACTTTCATGTCAGAAAATTAGAGGTTTCAATCGCCAGGTAAAAGCCAGCACGAGGAAGGGCAATTTGCAAGTACTCGCTACAAACTGGGCGAACTGCGGATAAGGTGAGTATCGGTGGGGGGGGGGGGGGGGGGAGAGGGAGAGAGAGAGAGAGAGAGAGAGAGAGAGCCTTTATTTATCAACGGTAAAGAAAAGTAAACAAAACAGACACCGACAGACAGGTGCAGACAGACAGACTAACAGACACAGACACGGAGAGAAGAAGAAGAGCAGAGCAGAGCAGAGAGAGAGAGAGAGAGAGAGAGTAATCAGGCATTGCATATTGCATAAGACATCCCCAAAATTATCCCCCCCCCCCACACACACACACACACACCCCTACCCCCAGCCCCATCCCCCTCCTCCAAAAAGAAAAAAGAAAAAAAAATCACGTTCGAGTTGGTGCTTGATTGCAAAATTACTGCCTTGATGGAGTGCTACAACTTTCCGCTAGGCTTTCTCTTTCTACTCTTTTTCTGTAATTAGACCCGAAACTCATCATCTTCCTGCATTAAACAAACAACCCTGAGGTGGCTCGCGATGCAACACTTCTTGTTTTACCTCGTTGGGAGAGAAGGGAGAGAACAAAACATCAGAGACCACCTTTCCATTATAATGATACCGTCATCTGGGCGAAAAAGGAACTGAGCGCTTATCAAACACATTGCACTTAAGTCTTTTTTCTTCAGGGGACGGCGGGACGATGTCAAGGAGGCAGAGAGGGGAGAGAGGAAGGATGACAAACTGGTTTCTGGATTCCATTTCGATTTGCCTCAGGTTTCTATGTTGTATCATTATCATTATTAGTCTCTTGTTCGGGCGGGTGAACTAGGAGAGGAAATTGATGTACCTTCTGTTCAGTAATGCTTGGCTTCTGTTGTTTTCGCTTTCTAACACCTTTGTCATTACCCAGCATTCTCCAGCACTCTGCCCAACCCCCCCCCCCCCCTTCGCCTCGCGCGCAGGTTTTTGTTATTGTGGACTCTGAACAGGCTACAGCAATATGTTGTTATTGCTATCATTGTTATGTGGGGATTATCTTCAGACTTTGTAAGCTCCTAGCAGGCGGTCGGTGGTCTAGTGGTTAAGAGACTTGCCACCAATGCGACAGGTCGAGGGTTCGAGAAAGGAATAAAATCTTTTGACTTTGACTTTTTGATACAACTCAAACGGTAGAAACGGTTTTTGAAAAAAACAAAACAAACAAAAAAACCCTGACCATCACGTTAATCTCTTTCATCTTGAAATCACGCCTTTTTCCATAATTTGATGTCATGGACGTGCTCTGTTTTGCCAATACACGGCAGAGTAAAGGGGCGGGGCTTTGTGCCCATGGGCTTGCTGAGTGGAGTCGTCTATTGAAAACCCGTCACACACGTGATCCTCTCATCCAAGGGGATGACCCTTGGAGTGTCCAGTCCAAGCAAGAACAACATAGACACATAACAGTTTTAGGATATACAAATCTGTAGTTTGTTCGTTTATTTGAAGTAAAGGGGTTGGCGTTTGGCATCACACATGCATACGGAAGCTAGGATGACCATCTAACAAGTCAAGTCAAAGTTTATTTCAAAACCCCGTTGGGGGTACATGAAACTAGAAATTAACATACATCAAGCTCACCACACCGACCAACATACATCATAGTCATTCGCACACTGTGACACGTTTTGCAGGACTCACACATACATATATACATACATAACAGAAAGGGAAAAAATGGTCTGGTAGTAAATTAAAGTTTCCGGAACCACACATTTGAAAACTCCTGAGTTTCAATGAAACCCAATCTTGCATTTTCTAAAAACGAGAGCTTATATCAAGATTTGGCCTTTCGCTAAAAGGAGTGGGCGGGTGTCGAGGAGTTTTCCCCCACGTAAGGGTGATATCATAGACGGGGAACGCGAAAAAGGCCAGCACAATTTCGCTAAAAGAAGAATTCCTACACAACAGTCTAAATACAATATGGGGTGGGTGGGGGGTGGGTGGGTGGCTGTTTGGAGGTTTAACGTCCTTTTCCGCCACATACGGGTGATATCAAAGACGGGGCAACGATGAAAAAGCCAGCACAAATATTTGGCTCCAGCCGGGATGCGAACTCACGACCCGAGCACTGAGAGTCCAACGCTCTACCATTCGGCCATCCCGGCTCTCCCAAATAGAATATGGGGAAAATGAAGTTTGACAAAGAAGTGGATTTTTAATGCACAGAAAGCACGAGCTGAAGGCAGATATTACCTTTACAACTTCCTAAAACCGCACCCCAGAAAAAGAAAAAAAAAAATCAGATGATGCAGTTTTTGGCCTGTTGTAAAGGAGACTGAAAATGCCAGGTTCATTTTTAC
The DNA here is from genome assembly GCA_018292915.2 of Batillaria attramentaria. Lineage (NCBI taxonomy): Eukaryota > Metazoa > Mollusca > Gastropoda > Batillariidae > Batillaria > Batillaria attramentaria. The sequence goes on along the minus strand of JACVVK020000557.1, from coordinate 119,505 downwards.
ACGCACCGGAAAGTGCAATGCTTCGGAAATCCCCCTCTTCTCGAGAAAAAAAACAAAAACAAAAAACGTGCAACAAGCAGAACGCCGCGGTTTAAGTTCGAGATAAAACAACATCCGAGAAACGACAACGCGTTTCTGAGAGTTGATTCACCGGCAAAGTAATCTCCCTTTATCTCTCCTCACTTAGTTGCCAACGAAACGCAATCCTAGAAACTGACAAGTTATGGCCCCTGTTCGCCGATATAGGCTCAGTTACGGGCCCTGCCGCACTGATATAGCCCAGCCTAATCGGTGGGGTCAGATTCGATTGGAAAACACAATCCAGATGTCATTTATCTTCTTTTTTTGCCTCCCTGAAAATGCATGTTTATGGGCCAAACGCTGTTAAGCCTGCATTTTTGTGAAGTTGATAAAAATGTGTAATATGTGGGATTTCTGCCTGGCTTTGCTGCAGCCGGACAAAGACTGAGACACTACAGGAAGCTGTTGCAGATAACATTTGAATACGGAGTGCAGATTTCTAACCGGCAAATATCTCTGAATTTCTTTTGTCGTTCTGAGTGTCGCCTAGTATTCCGGTGCTTTTGCAATAGCTTTAATTTTTCAAGGGTTTTTATGTGTAGTCATGGTATCACAGACACGAGGTACGCTTAAGAGATGTCTATTGCGCGGGAAAAATAACGAAGACAGAAAAAGCAGATGATTTAAAACAAACAAACACATTGGAGCCTCTTCCTGTGGTGTAGTGACAAACTCCTCAGACTACACACCTCTGTCAAGGCTTCCTAGACCACACGGACCTCCATAGCAGCACCATATCTCCACTCATCCTCATCATCAAAAACTGCCTCAGTTTCCGAAACCTCCGTGGAATCGACCAACAAACTTCGGTAGAATACAACTAGGACTAAAGAGGATTTACTAGGGAATAATTAGCAATAACAACTTCCCAATATCAACATTTATCCAACGTTTTTCCTTGAATGGCTCTGCTTAGTAGAGCCAGTGAAGCGCTGACCGTGCTTAGTAAAAGGAGTTATTCATAAACTGATATATACCCTTCTACTTCTTCAGGTCTAACACACACACCCAATCCTACCCCCCACCCCCTTCTCTCTCAAACCACAGATCCCTTTTCCGTGTCGCTTTCTTCTTCCAGAGCGACGTATTAAAAGCAGAGGATGAGGAACAAAATTGGTGTAATTTGAAGGAAACGCACAAAAGATTCCTGCGAATCAATATGCGGTGTCATTAATAAGCATTCTCTATTACATTATCTGGAATTTACGAAGGCAGTGACACGCGACGTAAAACAGATAACGCGACCTTTGCCACAGACTCTGTGAAATTGGGTTCTGATGCACGCAGAGCGACTTGGACTGGGACTAAAACATTAGTACGAGATACATACGCGGAGACTATTTCAGGGACTGAACTGCCAAAAATTTCGTCCCTCTGTTTCCTGGATGTTAAAGCGTAAGGGCCTAATGCATGGAGGGACGGAGACTAGGACACGTGTACGTTCGAGATTAGCCTGACTAAACTGAGACTAAAACATTAGTGCGGGACACACAAGCGGAGACTAGGACAATTGCTGTGACTATTTCAGGGACAGAACGCTAATGATAGTCCCGAAGTATAAGTTTGAGACTAGAGCTAAGTCTGTGCATAGTCCCGTTTCTTTTCATGCATTAGTCCGATGGAATTTGTCTAGGAAAACAATGAACCTAAACAGGGTGAATATTTCAGGGACGCTAATGATAGTCCCGACATAGAGCTACGTCTCAGAATATTCTAGTCTCTCTTCATGCATTAGACCCCCGGAAGATGTCTCACACTGTGACCATTCCAAGGATAAAACACTAATGATAGTTCTGATTCCGAGACTAGAGCCAAGTGTCAGGCTACTCTGGTCTCTGTTTATGCATCCGACCCTAGGAAGATGTTCAGAACGCAAGGAACATGAAGTCTTTACACTCAGCTTTGCACAGCGGACGGAAATGGATCGAAGGAGGCTGTGACGCATGTTGGAAATGTATCACCCAGATGCCAATACTGAGAAAACTTTTTTCGTTTCCCTGCGGCTTCCGGTTTGATTTACGGCGGTATAACTTACTTGTTCTTTCTGTGTGCGGTCCGATACAATACAAAATTATCGGCAACATGCTCGCCGTTTTCTTTTTCTTGGTGACAGAAAGCTGCTGTTAATGTCTTCGACCACCTCCACACAAGGACACAGCGCCCGAAAATGCTTTTAAGGATGTGGACTACGTTTGAGTGAACAATTCGGTTTGAACAAACATGTATACCACGCACGTGTGCAAACCAGCAAAACATGACGATGGTCCCACGCATTTCTTAAAGTTAGGGATCAGTCGGGCAGAAATATTCAGTGTTGTAATGGCCGTTTCAACGGCTCTTTCTAGAGTTTGCTCGTTTCCGCACGTAGTCCCCACCCTTAACGTAAGCTGCTTTCCTCCAGCACTGTCCAGTGTGAAAGGGAACATTATTTCCCTTTGTCTACGCCGCACGTAAAATACGGCTTGCTATTCTTGAAAAGAAATAGGATTAAGAAATTGGACACCGCACTGTGATGTATGTGCGCATGCTGTATCTATGCTCATGTTTCATTTTTCCTCTTTCACGTCAGGAGGGGGAGGTGTTGGGGAGTGGGTGATGTGGGTGAGTTGAGGGTGGAGATTGGGGGGGGGGGGGATTTAAAGTTTGAACAGAAGCATGGCAGGCATGTTTTCAGGATAGTTTACCATAACTGCACCAATCCACCCACCGGCCTCTGCACTGTGTCCCTACCCATGTTTCGTATCCCTCTCTCTTGGGCAGAGGGGTGAGGGGGTCGGGTGAGGGGGTCGGGGGGGGGGGGGTAGGGTGGTTTGAACAGCAGCATGGCAGGCCTGTTCTACGACGTAGTTGGATATTACTGCACCAAATGACGCACGGTCTCTGGGACTTCAATCTGAAGTACGCAAACTGCGAGTTGGAAAATTTAGACACAGACACCACATCACGCTTCAACTTTGACAAAGTAGCTCCAGAATAAAATAATGATTCTCCACCCACCCACCCCCCACCCCCCCCCCAAGAGTGGCATTTCACAAGGCAGCAATGAATGAATTATTAAAATGATGTCAATTATCATATTTGTCGCTCACTGTCCAATTCAATTATCATAAAGCCAGAAGTGTGGCTCAGTCGGTACAGTTCGCCCGTTAGGGGGTGCAAATGTATACCAGTCATGCGCAGGAGGGGCAAATAAACTCCAGTCGTCCACTAACGGGGGCGACTGTATCCCCGCAATGCCGGAGAGGGTGCAAATGTACTCCGGGGTCTGGCGAGGTGAAGTCACGTGGCCGCTGACTTCGTTGTACGGCTTGACTTTATGCGAAACATCGACGGAATTGACTGGTATACATTTGCACCCCCCTAACGGGCGAACTATACCAACTGAGCAGTAGTGTGCTTTTGAATACCAGCACACGAAACGAGAAATGAATGGCTGCACATCATAATTCAACAAGGAGATATTCATAAATCAGACTACAATTATCACATTTCCGCATCATAAAGCAGCAGCAGAGAGCAAATAGCACGATAATTATCATTTTCCTTGCTCGCTGTCCTGTTTCTATCCACCGCAAGTAAATCAAGTGATATACTCTTGGATATTCAGACCGTCCATCTTGTCAACAGAGCACTCTGACAACGGTTGCGCTTTGAAGATTAGAAAAAAAGAAGTAATGAACTGATCTACTTCACAGCACAAATCATACAATAATTATCATTATCGATGCTCATTATTCTATTCTGTAGGTAAATCAAGTGATTTGCTTTTGATATCAGACCACAAAAAGGGATAAATTTTGCGACTGTACTACAACAGGCAGCAATGAATATTCAGCATGATATTAATGATAATTTTTGTTGCTTGTTGTCTTATTTACTTACACAGTAAAGCAGATGATCTGCATTTGATATCAGCACATAAAAACACAAATGAATTTCTGCTCTCCACAAGGCAACAATGAGATGAATACGATAATTCACCATTTCCGTATGACTTCACAAGGCGACGATGAATAAATAGCAAGGTAATAACCTTTTTCGTTGCTGGTTATCCTCGTTACGGACATCGTAAGTAAATCAAGTAATCATTTTTTTTTCTTTTAATACCAAGACCATCCGTCTTCTTCGCACGTCTCTGGCAGCAGCTGCTCTTGCAACAATAAGTCCATCCGCGTTAACACCTCTCGTTAAACTCCACTGATGAAGGCATTTCTCTCTTACAGCTCTCTGAACTAAGGTTTATTGTGTGACTGAAACAATAGTAGTAAATATAGGGATGCCACTCGCAGCGGTTTTATTATTATCATCTCGTAGGTGTCATATAAAACGCATACAAAGTGCCTGATAATCAAGGCGCGCCATGTCTGGGTGAAAAAGTTATTGTTGTTAAACTCGACAGCGAGGTATCGTTTGCGTGAACTGATAAGCCATAAACCGAGAGAGAGAGAGAGAGAGAGAGAGAGAGAGAGAGAGAGAGAACGATAACGATCCTCTATTTTACAACGGAAGAAGTTATAGGCATACAAACACCATTTTCAAACTTGCCGTTGCTACACTACCATAAAAAAGAAAATTGAGAGAGAGAGAGAGAGAGAGAGAGAGAGAGATTCTCTAGCACATATTTCTGTTTTCGTCACGAGAGTTCGAAAGTTGCCAGGGCATCGAAGACTATTCTAGGAAAACATATTATATGGTAGTACCAACGATTTCATATGCGCTTTCCATTTTTACTGAAGCCGTCATAAGGGCGCGCGTGTTTGGGGATGCGGTGGGTGGGGGGGGGGGGGGGAGGGACCTTAAATCAGTAATGCCAGCAAGGACGACGAAGACAGCAACAAGAACAACAACAACAATAAAGTCAATGACAGCAACACTAAAGAACAATCCAGATATCAATGCCGTGAAAACATCTGAAGGAAGAAACCGTGCAGATTTTGCAATATAGCACAACACACACAAATCGCCCAATACAGTGTCGAGTTTCACGGCCAGACCTCACCTAACGTTATTATCTTGACACACACGCTCGGTTGAAATATTGCTACTCTCTCGGGGTCTTATTTTGAAATCCTATCACCTCGCCCTATCTTCTCAAGTTTTTCCCGCTCCGAAACAGCATTCCTACAAACGGTACCCCCCCCCCCCCCCGTCTTCCTTCCTCCACATATCCTCCACACACACACACACACACACACACACACCTCCCAAACATGTGCAGAAAAGTGAAATATTACAGCTCGAGTGTGGTCCAACCAAAACAGTCACTCTGATCTCCACACTGGTGGATGGGGACACAGCATGAGTTGATATCTACCAGGATGTCCCGGCATCCATTTAGCGGCATGGGGTCCTGAAGGAACGAAATGAATCCCAACCAGGGAGAGAAAAGCCGCGTCCGTATCTTCAAGGATTCAATTAGACATTAAAGGGGGGTATCTTTCAGTGCCGTAGACAATGTGGTTGTGGCGTTTAGGAGTAATGAGAGGAGACGGTGTGAAAACATAACTACACACACACACACACCTGCGCACCGGCATCAGCAAATTCAGTTATCCCGGCAATACGCGTTTATTATTATCTATCTATGGAAAGAAACCGATCGAGGCTGGTTGAAGGTTCGTGGTGTATGAAGAGATATCATCACGTTCACCAGTTTGAAATAGCAGCAATGAACCTTGATGACGCTGGGATTGTGGTGATCTTTGGCAAGCAAAACCTTCAAGCATCTTTGTCAAAAGTAGCAGTTTCACAAGGTGTTTCAAAGTCGTGCGTTTCCTTCTCGTATGTGGTGGCACCGTTCATTCGGGCCGATCGTCGGGGGTTCTCTCCGAGTACTCAGGCTTCCTCCTCCCTCTGCTTTGGAAATGTTCAGCCCACCAAATTTGAAAAATAAATGCAGTTCTAAATTCAGAAATTTAAATAGCTGAGCTGACCCTTCGCACCACGTGATTGTAATGTGTTTATGTCCAGTGTCAGTGTGAGAGAATTTGTGTGATTCACGTGAACGTGCGTGTTGGGTTCAGTTCGCGGCGCTTAGAGCCGATTCATGAAATTGGGTACAGCGCCTATACAATACTCATTATTATCATTATTATTATCATTATCATCATTAAAACTATTGATGAAATTTAAAAACAAAGAGCAAGTAGTGACCGCAGCAGCGAAAAGTACTAGGGAACAAACAGTGATCACAAGCTCTAGCAAATCCTAGCACAGACAAAATTAAGGAAAGAGGAGGTGGGGTGGGGTGGGGAAGACTACAGGGTGGGTGGGTGGGTGTTTGGGAGTTTAACGTCCTTTTCCACCACATAAGGATGATATCAAAGACGGGGCAACGAGAAAAAAGGCCAGCACAAATATTTAGCCCCAGCCGGCGGGATTCGAACTCACGACCCGAGCATTGAGAGTCCAACGCTCTACCATTCGGCCACCCCGGCTCCCCGGTGAAGACTACAGGAAACAGAGGAGGCAATACAACTTATTCAGGGCGGCTCAGAGAAGGCTCTGCACGTGTCTTGACGGTATATCACTTTGTCATTGCAGGCAAGCGGAGTTGATATGTGAGTCTGGGAAAACATAGTCTCGTGCCTTTTTAAAGAAGGTTCCTCCGTTTTCATATTACAAATTAATATCGTGTTTTTGTTTTGTTGTGTAGTTTTGTTTTGGGGTTTTGATGGAAACCGGGAGCTTCTTAGTACCATGTTAAATAATGTGTGCCTGGACGTCTTTGTGTACCATGGTATTCCTTCATTTCCGCCTTTTTCGTCTTTGTATGACTGCACCACTTCTCCCCTACAGCGACAGAGATACTGATGAGAAAAAAACAAAACCCCTAACTGATACCAGCAATTTTTTTTTTCAGATGAAAATATTGATTCAGAAGTCGAAACACAATCTCGTAAACTTCAGGAGAACTTCTTTAAAACTACCAGCCTGTGCACGTGGCCGTAAAACCTCTGGAAACCTTTCTGACGTTCCCAGCAGCAGTCCTGGAGGGGAATATCTTCAAGATGGATGAAGGACACAGCGGGAAAGCACACACATCGGCCACCTATGCCGCTTGGGAGAGAGATGGAATATATTGCTGCGAATGTTGCATTTTCTGGCCTCTAGTCTCCAGAGGCAAAAGAGTTAAGGGCAATATAATCATATTCGCCAAAAGGCTCCAAGGAAAGACTAGATATTCTCCAGAAATTGGTCCGATAGCAAACGCTGCTGTGATACCGTTGAGAGACGCAGGAGGGCATGCAACCGGAGCGGTCGCGGCGGAACAGTGCTGAACTTTGCAGGAGTAGCAATGGATTTAGTAGCAGTAGAAGTAGTAGTAGTAGTAGTAGCAGCAATAGCAGTTGTAGTAGTAGTAGCAGCAGTAGTAGTTGTAGTAGAAGTAGCAGTAGTAGTTGTAGTAGTGGCAGTATTGTGTAGTAGTAGTTGTTGTTGTTGTAACAGTACCAGTAGTAGTAATTAGTTGTAGTTGTAGCAGCAGTAGTAGTTGTAGTAGTGGCAGTATTGTGTAGTAGTAGTTGTTGTTGTTGTAACAGTACCAGTAGTAGTAATTAGTTGTAGTAGTAGCAGCAGTAGTAGTTGTGGTACGGTAGTAGCAGTAAAGGCAGTAGTAGTAGTAATAGCAGTAGTAGCAGTAAATGTAGCAGTAGTAGTAGTTGTAGTAGTAGTAGCAGTAGTAGTAGTGGTAGTAGTAGTAGCAGTAGTAGTAGTTGTCACAGTAGTAGTAGCAGTAGTGGTAGTGTAGTAGCAGCAGCAATAGTAGTAGCAGTATTGACGGGAGGACAAGGAAGAGGAGTGGTATTTTAGAGTAGTAATATTGGTAGGCGTAATGGTAGAATTAGTAGTTGTAGTAGTAGATTTTTACAAGAAATCGACATTTCGCGAGGTGTGTGTGTGTGTGTGTGTGTGTGTGTGTGTGTGTGTGTGTGTGTGTGTGTGTGTGTGTGTGTGTGTGTGTGTGTGTGTGTGTTAAGGGGGGGGGGGGGACAACAAACAAAACATACAAACAAGAAACGGCCACAAAACGAGATTTCAAAGTTTAGTCGAACGCCAATTCATGTCACATTAGAAACCGCAACCAAATCAAAAACTGTCTCACATTAATCCAGAGAACGGAAACCCGCGGAATGCCGGGATGGGTGGGCCCGGAAGAGAGTGTCAGATCATTAACGGCCCGAGCGCTGCCGCGATAGCATCGCGGTACATTCGTCTCTGGGCTTCACCTGCCCTTTCACTGGGGTGTCACTTTCACACAGCATGCCCAGATGGACATGATAGGGGAGGGGGGAGGATAAATAATAGGTGTGCTTCTGACTGTATTTTATCACTCATTCTAGCCATTCAGTGCAGGATCAGGTTCGATGAAGCTGTGGGGGGTGGGTGGGGGGTAGAGCTGCACAAGATTATCTTACGGCTGGGGGAGGGTGGCGGTCGGGAGGGTACAGTACAATGATACAGATATGCAACAAAACAAAGATATGAACGATTTCAGTAGAGTGAATTACAAATTGTCCTCATCAAACGGACACTCGTATACTGCCACACACATAAAATAAATATAGAGGATGGACTGGTGCAGTGTTTTGGTTATCTATTGCGGCTGCTGAAGCAAGAAGACTTTTTAATACAATGAAAAGTACTGATGGACTGTGAGTGCCTGATCTCAGAAGGGAACTGAAGTGAGTTCCAGATCACAGGACCAAGACGTGCAGAGCTTACTTACTCACTTACTTACCTACTTACTGAATTACTTAATTACTCGTTCATTTATCTATTTGTTAATTTATTTTGTAAAGTAGGGTCGAACAGTAAATGCATAATAAAGGACCTCTCTCTCTCTCTCTCTCTCTCTCTCTCTCCTCCAGGTCTGCGTACCTATCTTTTATCCTTGTAAAATAAAGTTTCGTTCGTCCGTTCGTCTCCCCCCCTCTCTCTCTCTCTCTCTCTCTCCACATTGACTTTCACGTCACTTATCAAAGTCGCTTTTCTTTCCATTACAGATTGTCTTCCCCTTGTCATCGATTCCTTTCCCTTGGCACGCATGGCAGGCGGCAGGCGGTGACACAAAATGGCGACACGAAAGGTCACATGTTAGAGGTAAACACATCAAGAGACAAGCGACCGAGAGAGGGCGCTGACAGATGCCACGGGCCGATTGGAGTTTATGGCAGAAATGTTAAGTAGGTAGGTGAGCTGGTCGATTTTGAACACTAAGCATAGTGAAGGTCGCTTGTCGTCCGTCCATTTTGCGCGTCAGTTGACGCGTCATGTAGGCTACTGATGGTACGCGGGGTGGGGGCGTCCCAAAAGTCCTGTCACAGGTGCTGGAAAACGGAAACCAGTGAAAGCATCGACACCAAACAAAGGGAACGCACAGGCAAGTGGACACTGCAAGGGACAGAACTGTGCCTGTGTGGGAAGGGTGATCTCTGGATCTAGTAGTTCCCACCACATGAAAGAAATGATAAGAAAGAGGGAGATCACTCTTCCCATACACGCACACTTCTCTCCCGCTTGTCTCATATTTGACAATGAAGCCATATATGTTTAAAATAAGATATAAGCATGCACGTGGCTTTGCACTGCACGAGCAACGCATTAGTCAAAGTCGCTGTCAGGGCCCGAATCAGGAATGTGAAAGTCGAGGTTAATTTAACCCACGGCTACGGGCCTAACCCAGACTAGGAGAAAAGCAACCAAAAAACAAAATTATATAAAAAAGAGCGAAGAAAGGAAGAAATAAAAGCTTTTATAACGGTTTAGGTATGTTGCTGGAATGGACCCGCTTCCTGATTAAAAAAAAAACAAAACCCAAAAAACCTAGAGCTAGTTTAGTTCGAGGCTAGACTCTAACCCGGGGTTGAAACCCCTAACCTCGACTTCTACATGCGGAGCCTGATGGATAGACAGACCCTGACACCGTTTCACGCCAATAACCGAAGTCCTTTGGAAACAGTCGGTGCATTTAAAATTTGAAAGGCGGGACTGAAACACACTTTGCTACTCAACCTTGATAAAGGAAACACTCGGTGTTACTGTTCGGAAACACTCGGGAGCCGGGGTGGCCGAATGGTACAGCGTTGGACTTCCAGTTCTCGGGCCTTGAGTTCGTATCCCGGCTGGGGCCAAATATTTGTGCTGGCTTTTTCATCGTTGCCCCGTCTTTGATATCACCCGTTTGTGGTGGAAAAGGACGTTAAACCCCCAAACACCCACCCACCCACCCTCGGAAACACTCAGACTCTCAGTGCCCTGACGGTACTTTTGGAGCAGAGTAGCACCAGAAACGCCCCTGTCCCTTTTAATTACACCCCGTGAGGAATAGGGTACTAAGATCTAAAGGACGATGTACAAGCAGGGCTATGCAATGACTCACACCCCGCCGTTTTTTCACAGAGGGGCCTCGTCTCAGTCTGCACCGAACAAACGGCACATGAACGTTAGAGCATGCCGGAACGATTTTATGTGCCTCATAATGTCGACCTTGACAAAAGCGCCATGTACTACATGTTGATTAGCACACCGAGCTCATCTTCAAGGGCCCCATCATAATAAGGTTTGCTCTCGCCTTGTCGTCGTTATTTTGCGGTAAAAATTCAAGCACCGGTGATTTTGAAACAGACGGCTGAGTTGAACTTGCCGATGAGCAAGTTAAGGGTCTTTTTTCAGGTTTTCTTTTTCCCTTACTGATGGACATTATGGGGACACACACACACACACACACACACACACACACACACACACACACACACACACACAGAGAGAGACGCGCACACACAGGCAATTGTCAAAAAGTCGTGTTCAATACAAAGTAATTTTTTTCCCGGCGGAACTCTCTCTCTCTCTCCCCGTAATGCGTGTATCTTCAAGGTTCATTGTTGTCAGTTGTTGTTGTCGTCGTAGTCGTCGTCGTCACCTTCGTCGTCGTTGTTTTGTTTACTATAAATTTCAATTAAGTGTGTGGCCTTTGGTCCAGTCTAACCACACCTTCTGAATCAAGAGTAGACAATGTTCCCAAAAGTCCAGTCACACGTGGCTAGGGTTCAGGTTGGGCCCAGGGAGGGGGTGGGACGGTGGAAAGGGTGTGTGTGGGGGGTGGGGGGGATAGGGGGAGGGGGTGTGCTGTGGCTGGGCGGAGGCAAAGAAGACGAGAAAGGAAAAAAGGGCGTGTGGGGTCCCATGAGTTGTTTCCCTTGAAGGAAGCGGAAGAAAGAAAAAGGGGAGGGCACCACGTCTGACGAAAGGCAACAGTTTTTACGAGCCTCTCCACCTCAGAGGGCAAGTCAGTAGCAACTCAAGGGGAATGATTTTAATACGTACAAAGCAGCAACCATGTCACACTTTCCGTGTTACGGAGAGAGAGAGAGAGAGAGAGAGAGAGAGAGAGAGAGAGAGAGAGCTTACGTTTATGAACGTAAAATTGGTAAGTCTCTGACGCAAAAGAGAATCACTGCTACAGGAAGAAGTAAAGGAAGGAAAAGAAAAAAGAAACGAAGAGAAAGAGAGAAACAGATCAAAAAGAAGAAAGAAAGAAAGAAAGTGAAAACAGTGAAGATATAACAAAAGAAACGAAAAGAACGAAATAACTTTTAAAAAAACAACAACAGGAGAACTGGTAAGTCTCTCACGCAAAAGAGAATCAAATTTAAGTAAGAAAGCAAAACCAAATAAATAAATAAATACATACACAAATAAATAAAAATAAAGAAAAATATAGAAATTGAAAAAAAGAAAGAATAAAACCCAAAAAAAGTTTAAAAGACGGAAAAGACGAAACATTAATTTGCCCCTCCCAACTTATTTACATCAGTCTTTGTGAAATGTGCGTGAGTGTTGGTGAGTGATCGGCGCATTGAGTTTTACCCGCACTTATTATTAGTAGGGATATTTGGAGGCGACAGGCGCACAATCAATCCCTTTTTTTTATAACAAGGAAACATCTACATTATCAGAATTATCACGGAGTTCTACGGAAGCCAAATGAAATAAATGTTTTGGGAAAGGAAAGTACTATCTGCCAGCTTGTAATTTTACAATGAAGTATTTTATTCAAGGACTGCCAGCTTGTAATTTTACAATGAATGAAGTATTTTATTCAAGGAGGTTTTAATGTGAATGTGTTAGAATGTATGTGAAAGTGACAGTAATTAATAGCGAGTTACAGCGTGTACGTGTGAGTGATTGCAAAGCAGCTTTCTCAAACCACAACAAGTTCCTAATGCTTACACAAATGGCAATAAAGTTATGTTTATGTTAATGTTTGTAGTTTGAGTCTGGCTGACCGAATTCAAAACAAGACGGGTCCGTAAGGAATGTGTTACGAGCGTGGCTGTGTCTTTTGTTTGTGTTTTGTTTATATGCTGAAAGATAACAGCTGTATTGTTCTTTTGAAGATTGAGTGTGCACGAGAGAAGCTTGTATGTGCGAAGCTTGAGAGTGCAGTGTAACACCAGAGAAGTGCTGTAATAAACTCCACACGGTTATAACTTTTCTACGCGCTCACGAGTCTTCCTGTGAGTGAAAGAGACAACACGCAGTCTATAAGAACTCGCTACGTGAGGAGTGATTGCCTGTGTGTCATCGTATCCCCTCGATAAGACGACGGGCTCTCCAAACATATCTCCACACGTTACAGAATGAAACAGATCGAGTCGTATTGAAAACGCCTCAGCTACCCAGAGACGAAAGTAGCCGGTCGCAGTAATAAAATGGTGAGCAGTGCTCGCCAAATTGAAACCCTTCTCCCCTTACACTACGCCCCGCTTCCAAGTCAAAGGGACTTAATTCGCCCAGTTTCGCCAGCATTAAACGCAGAAACCGTAAACTCACCACCGAACCGAGGAGGATGTGATTAATTGTCGACTAGTCCTTTTGCGTTTTGGGATCTTTTGCCCTTCCTTTCAAAGTCAAACATTGCTGCGCAGGCTCAGTGACCAAACTTGACTTCTTAGCCAGGAGAGGCTTTTGGCCCCCGAAGGGGACATAACTATTGCTAAAGACCAATCTTAGTCTTTGCTAGGTTTTATTTATTGGGGGCTTAAGTCGTGGGGAACTTACAGATTAGAGGACTGGATGGAGCGGCAATTGATCCGACGTCAAGGGATGGAAGTTAGAGGGTTGATGGCTCAGCGGAAGAGTAACACACACACACACACACACACACACACACACACACACACACATACACAAACACACACACACACACACACAGAGAGAGAGAGAGAGAGAGAGAGAGAGAGAGACAGACAGACAGAATGAATGAAGATGATGAACGTATTTACTACATGAGGATGAGGCAATTTCAACAATGGTCTCCTGCTTCACGCCTAACTATCTCACACACCCAACCTCCATTTTTTTCCCAACTGCCACCCCCTCCCATCCCTCAAACACCACCCACCACCCCATAAACACCAAACACAGAAACCATACTGACATCGGTTGACAGTACATCAGGAGCAGGACCAGCTGCTGCGGTATGATTTACTGGCATCAAATTCAATTCTGAAAATGTCAAATCAAACGCAGCAACACACAAGATCAAACCCCTTGATAAAATAAAATAAACACGCTTCGGCGAGCCCATGTCGTTTATTGCCGCTTAACAAAGCTAACCGTAATCAACCGGCTACAAAGACGTGTTACTGGTACAATAAAATAAACCCAGGAGGTTTTTATTACTTTGTGAAATGACACATCTTACCACTTGTTTTGTTTTGTTCTGTTTTGTTTGCTTTGTTTGTTTTGTGTTGTGTTTTGTATTTTCTTGTTTTGTTCTGTTTTGTTTGCTTTGTTTGTGTTGTGTTGTGTTTTGTTTTGTGTGTTGTTTTTTGGTTGTGTTTTGTGTTGTGTTTCGTGTTGTGTTTTGTATTTTGTTGCTTTGTTTTGTTTTGTTTTGTTTAGGTTGGGTTGAGATGTCTTGGTTTGTTTTGTTTTGTTTGGGGTTGGGTTGGGTAGGGTTGGGTTGGGTTGAGATGTCTTGTTTTGTTTTGGTTGGGTTGGGTTGGGTTGGTTTATTTTTTAATGTTATTTATTTTTATTTTTTTTTGCTTTTGTTTTTTGTTGTTGTTGTTGTTTGTTTGTTTGTTTGTGTACTTGTTTTTGTCCAAACACCTCCCCAGCTCCAGTATTCTTCCCAACCCAAACTACCCGTCATAACTTTCACGTTGCTTTTTTTTTTTCTTCATTCTTTAGCGGGACACCGATAACGGATAATTATGCGTATTCATAATGAAGATTTACGTGGAACATTTAAAACCTGGTCGTGAGCTGAGTATTACATGATCATTTATACGCTGACTGAACAAAGGCAATGATCTCTCTCTTTAAAACCTCCCTGTTGAAAATGCGTGTGGTCGCGTGAGAATGGTGGGTGGGGGAAGGGGGAGTTGGGGGGGGGGGGAGAACAAAGAAGAGAAGATTTATTGCCACAGCAACATCAACAATTTCTTTTTGTTCTGGCATGCGTAGGAACTTGTAAATAGCCGCTAAGAAACTAAAGTCTGACTTCCGCGGTGTTAAAATGTGTGATTTTCTTTCTATCTTTCTTTCTAGTTCTTTCTCTTTTTCTTTTTTTTTCCTTTTTTTCCCCCCGCTTTTCTCACCCTCTCTAGTTTATTTCTATTTTACTTCTTCTTCTTCTCTTTTTTCTTTTTCTCCCCCTTAAATACCGTGTACTTTCGCCCGAACCCTTTTTTGTTTCTTCCTTCATCGTTCTTTCGTCTCTTTATTTCTACGCTTTATTTCCTCCTCTCTACACTCTGCGCTTATTTCCCATTTTTCCTTTTTCCCCTTTCCTTCTCTAGTCTCCAACTGTTTTTCCCCTTTTTCTATCTTTTTTTTCCCCGTTCACTGACTGCTGTTGTTTTCATATTTCAAAGAACGCTTTTGTTCTTATTGTAACATAGTAAATACGTTCATCATCTTGATTCTGTCTCTGTCTGTCTGTCTGTCTGTCTGTCTGTCTGTCTGTCTCTCTCTCTCTCTCTCTCTCTCTCTCTTCTCTCTCTCTATCCCAAATGTTTAGTGTGTTATTATCTATCTTGAAATATTTTTTTTTTCATGTCAGTGGATAGTCTCTGTAGCTTTAGCAACGGCAAGTTTGCAAACTAGCGATTTTCTGTCAAAACTTTTACCGTTGATACATGAAGTTTCAACATCATCATCATCATCATCATCATCATCCTTATCATCATCATCATCTCTCTCTCTCTCTCTCTCTCTCCCCCCCCCCCCTCCTCTCTCTGCCAGTAAAACAGCAACACAGTGAACCCAGAGGAATTTGACTATTCACAAGTAACACAATCCATCACGTTTTCCACATGACATCCCCAGTCATGGCTGTGCTACGCAATGAACTGAGTGCTGAAGATCTTACCAACGCGTCTTCTCGTGACATTTAAACTTTGATCTGAAAATCAGATACGCTTGAATAAGACTGAACTTACGCGTCCCGCGAGGCTTCATTCAATTGTTTAAAAAGGTCAATTCTGGCTTGCTAACGTGCTTCCTGCCGCTAACAAAAGATCATGACTTCTATGCAGCACACTGTGTCTCTTTACCTTTGGTCTCTATCAAAAGACGATCAAGTTTCGTGTATACTTGCTTTTTTTTCCCCTTCAAATTTGTATGTTTTTTCCTGCGTATTAAAGAAAGGGGATCTCTTCTCAAAGCGTTCGTCGTTGATAGTAATGTCCTTATGTGAAACACGCGCCAAAAGCGACAAGCGAGGAGTTCATGGAACGAAGAATGACAGATCTGAAATCAAATACTATGCTTTATTATTTACGAAGCGTATATATCAACAACATAACGCCGGATGGTGATATTTTGGCTTTTACTGCCTTCGTCAGGACGGTGAGAGAACAGTTGTCAATGGAGACCATCCTCAACAAAAATGCCGTAATACATATGAATACAGAAGCGGGTGGGTGTATAGGAGTTTAACTTCTTTTTCCACCACATACGGATGGTATCAAAGAGTTTTTGGGGCAACGAGGAAAAGGCCAACCGGGATTCGAACTCACAACCCAAGCACTGACCCAAGCTATCCCGGCGCTCCTATGTCCACAGCTCGGAAGCGGTGATCCAAAAAAAAAAAAAAGTCATGCAGTTCTTAAGACTCTATTAATTATTAGTTATTCGATAAAATTGTACGGTATAAATACTGTCGGTGGATCTCAAAATGCTCCAATGATCTAATGATCTCTGAAATGCTGTCAGTAAATTTTAAACACCAGATATCACACATGTACAATCCAATGTTCTTCCACTAAGCAGATAGTTCAGCATAATTATGTATTACTTACCTGGACACAGTGAGTAACGTCTCTAACACAAACACAAACAGGCAGAAAGCCGGGATGGTCAAGGTGGTGGAGAGCTGGACTTTAAATGCAAGGGGTTGTGAGTACGAATACTAGATGGGATCTAAATTTTTGTGCTGGCATTTTATTCGTTGTACTGCCTATGATATCATGCTCACGTGGTGGAAAAGGACGTTGAGCCCCAACGAACTGGCCAGCCGACCAGTATGCACCCCTCCCCCACCACCACCACCACCACCACCCCCCCCCCCCAAAAAAAAAACAAACAAACAAACAAACAAACAAACTAAAAAGAGCAAACAACAACAACAACAACAACAAAAAGCCCAAACAAACAAAATCAACCAACAACAACAACACCCCCCCCCCCCCCGCAAAAAAACCCACTGAAAAACAGCAACAACAACAAAAAACACCCAAACAAAACAAAGCATAATTATGTCACATCCATTTCCGCAACAGAGCAGCCAAACACTTGGAAATAGCTGCTCCCCAAGAGTTCAACGCTGGATTATTTTCGCACAGTACTCAGAAGTGAAGTGTTTTGTGTATATTTATAGCCCATTATTTTCACTCTTAATTTCCAGAAACCACTATGGGCGAACGTACAACACGCATTCATAAACGGTTTGAACCTGCATTCCTTCTGTATTCAGTCATGTAGGCGGCGTTGGCGAGCGATAATAGGGGATGGGATGTCACATAACGAGCTCAAATACGTGTCATCTAGATGTCGCCGCCATAATATTTGCACGAATTCGCACGTGCGCCAAGAACCGGAAAGGTCCGGCTAAAATTAGACGCATGGGAGACGATTCGTTCAGTCTCTCAGCCGTGTATGCTGTGAGTTTTTTGGTCAGGCTCGTAACACACGGGCGATTTTTTTTCCCTCTCGAACAGACATGAAGAACAGCTCAAAACACATTCCGGAAAAATTAGGACAAAGGCAAGTTGTATCCGCATGTCACACGAGAAACACGGAAAAACACCATGTTCGCTGTTTGTTCGGACTAAACGCAATCCTGTGTGACATCAGCCGTATAGTTCAGCGTCTTTTGCCTCCACATCCGAGTTCTATCAAAGACATCGCAACAAGGAAAAAGCACAAATACTTTCCTCCCACGCGGAAATTTGAACTCATGGCTCGAGCATTGGAAGTCCAAAGCACTACCACTCGGCCATTCCCTCCATATTTTATAAATCTGTGCGTGCGTGCTTGCGCGCGTGCGCGCGCGTGTGTGTGTGTGTGTGGGGGGGGGGGGGGGTTAAAAATGTTTCTGAAATTTCCGTTGCTTTGTTGTTGTTGTTGCTCTTGTTGACGATGCTGTTGTTTAGGGTTTTTCGTTTTTTTTTTGTTTTTTTTTTTTTTGGGGGGGGGGGGGGTATTGTACATTTCACTTCACACAGATGAATGGTCACTATGAAATACTATGCAAGATTAATAGCGTCTATATCTATCTATCTATCTATCTATCTATCTATCTATCTATCTATCTATCTATCTATCTATCATTATTATTATTATTATTATTATGACATGTATTGTTATTTATCTCGAAGCCTAAAGATGGCTGGAAAATAAATGTGGTTTGCTTGTTGTCCTCTGCGCTTGCATAACACCATGCAGGATTCTGGGGTCTGATGCATGAAAAGAAATTAGACCAGTGTGAAGCTTAGCTCCTATCATTAGCGTTTTGTCCCTGAAACAGTCTTCCCCTAGTATCTCTTCATGCATGTGACCCATAGTCTCTGTGAAACTGCAAATTTTGTTTATCGGTGACAAGACCATCTGTCCCAACACACTGGTTCGTTCCAGGGGCGTATGCATGTGTGAGGCTGTAATGTAGTTGTAGTGTTACTGTTGTTGATGATGTTAGTGGTCGTAGTAGTAGTAGTAGTAGTAGTAGTAGTAGTAGTGATGACTTTGGTTACTGTGGTATTCCGAGAGATTTGCGACTGTGTGCACAGTCATGCGCACTACGAAACTTGGTTTTCGCCCTCTTGTGGTCGATCACGGATGTCAGAGTTTCTACAATGGTCGGCTAATAGTGGTAGAAGAGTTTCAACAATAATATCTACTTATGATCTGGGAAGTTCTTTAACTCAGTTCGAAACATACCCCCGACCCCCTCCCCACACACCCCCGTATAAAAGACTAGTAGAGGTTCATGAAAGACTGAGTTAAAGGGGGCTAATACAGGAAGAATGGGCAATCGCCATGCGCGGTACGTTATGTGTTAAAACTACAGTACACGACGCATACATCCAAGGTTTAATTTTTTTTTTTTTTTTTTTTTGGTCATAAACTCCTATCAAGTTACTTCCAACGAACCCAGTTCACAGCACCAACTGCAATGGGACCGCCCGACCGCCAGCAGTTGCAGCGTTGGTATCGCTCTGTCATTGTCAACTCTGGCTGCGACATTTGTCAAATTCGACGGGACGTCCTAGTGAGAGCGGGCGCGTGGCTACAAGGATGTGTTATTCATAGGCACCTTGCGTGCTTCTCCAAAGGTCTATCAGGTCCGTATATTTTAACGGAGAACGTGAAGGAAAAAAGTGTTTAGAATGGTATGAATTTCTTGGCGACTCCGATACCCGGGACATACACAACTTGCAAATCATTTGGCTGTGTGATGTAAGCTTGGAAAATTTGATTTTTAGCTTCGATAGTCCATCTTTTCTATATTGAAATGTTTGCAGAGTGGGCACGATTGACTGTGTTGTGTTTAAGTATTTCATGGCTTCTACAGTCCAGTGCAAATAAAGATACTCGGGACAAACACAACTTGAAAATTATTTGGCTGCGTGACATACACTTGGAAAAAATTGATTTTTAGCTTCGACAGTCCACCTTTTCTATATAGAAACGTTTGCAGAGTGGGTACGATTGACTGTGTTGTGTTTAAGTATTTCATGGCTTCTACAGTCTCGCAAACACGTCAGTGCACACAGGTGTATAGACTGTGAACAAACTAAGAAATGTAAGAACTGTTACCATCTTTTCGCATTAGGATGAAGAATTTGATTTTCAGCTTCTACAGCCATTCGCAGTCTATAATTACAGGATAGTGTGTAGAGTGGGAGCGAAAATGGTTCAGTACTTTTAAGTTTCTTCAGTTCTGAGCTAGTACAGTATTGTGTGCCCAAATCATCCTACAAAAGATATGATTGTAGACAAGGCAAACCAGAACACATGCTAGACAGTTCTTTGCAAGCAGACTGGTGAATCATTGAACACTGAGGTTCGTCGAAAAACAAGTGAAGAAGAACTGGATTTTTGAATACAAAAGAATAGTACAATTAAAGTACAATACTAATATGTTTACACTCCCCGTTCATGCAGTGAAACAAATATATAACACCCCCCCCCCCCGGGGGGGGGGGGGGGGGAGCCGGGGTGGTCGAATGGTAGAGCGCTGGACTTCTAATGCTCGGGTCGTGAGTTCGATCCCGGCTGCGGCCAAATATTTGTGCTGGCGTTTTCATCGTTGCCCCGTCTTTGATATCACCCTATGTGGTGGAAAAGGACGTTAACCCCCCCCCCCCTGCTTCCTCTGTGCCTCTTTCAAGTGTACCCCTCCCCCACCGCACTTCTCCCCCCTCCCCTCCTCCACCCACACAACTCCGACACGAACACACACCATCAACCCCATCGACCCTCTCCCCAACACTCACACACCATCAACCCCACCGACCCCCTCCCCAACACTCACACACCGTCTCAACCGACCTCCTCAAGTTTCTGCTTGTATATACCTTGCATTTAATCCGCCTCGTCTTAACGCACTCTTCCGCTGTGTCCGGGGGGAGCTCAACTAAATTCAGCCGCACGCTTCTCAATAGCTAACTCCCATTCACCCCATAGTCCAACCCCTGTCAGGCCCGTCCCATGCGCGCATCCTTAAATCATACTTCTGGCTAATCTTTCCTGCATTTGGATCCCCTGACGCCGTCGGTTGATCCTGCTTTGATCTTCCGCCGTTCCACGTGGGTTTCCAGCTTTTGCTTAGATCAAAAGAAATCCCTAAGAATGCCGCCCTCCAGAGAGCTGGAGAGCACTAGAGAAAAGGCTGACAGCGCCCTCTTTTTCCAAGGAGCAAGCAACACGCTTTTCTTTTTTTTCTTTTTTTTTTTCCTCCCCCCCCCCCCCCCCCCAACTTTTTTTTTTTTCTTGAGTGCCTTCAAGAAACTTAACCCTCCGCTGAGGGAAAAAAAGGGCTTCACCTGAGTCAGTGAGAAGTATGACGTACCGTGGTGAACATCATAAAACGTACCGCTGCTCTAGACCAATAACAAGCGTTGTCTGTCTGGCAGCAGCGCGTAACTACCTGCTAGGGATGTGATATCCTTGAATGTCCCACGGGAGCTGCCCTCGAGATTCGAGTCATGCTCGCCACGAGGGTGGAGGCCCCACGACCGCTGGTGATATGATACTGTATTTACCAAACTGCGCGCGTGGCATATAAGCTTTTTTTTAAATTTGTCTTTTTATTTATTTATTTTTCTTTCTTTCTTTCTTTTGTAATGGAGAGGACGACATTGGAGGGATAATGATACATGTAATACGTACACCAATCGATCTCCCCCCCCCCCCCGCCTTCCGAACACTCTCCTTCCCCCAAATACGGCGGCTGGGAGTGAGATTAATTTAAGTAACGTTCACACGACTACATTTCTCTGTCTTTCGTAATACGTGTATTTTCGTACATTTCTGTATGTCATATCAATCATGTATCACGCATTACTTGACATTCCTCCATACCTCAAATGGGGAAAGAGGGAATACAAATCGAGTATCAGATTTTATCTTTGCGTGCACGTGCAGCGTGTCAATCGAGAAAAAAAAAAAAAAAATGACACGTGTAGAATTGAAACTGCTGGAAAGGCGGTGTAGGTTAGTGCGGCTTAAGCAGCGTTCACACCCACAGATTTTTACCGGCAGGATAAAGAATCACTGGTGACGTCTTATGTAATGGTGTTCTCGGAAGCATACACTGTTTTCCCCGATGGGATGCAGCGCAATACAGCTGTTGTCAAACAGCAACACCAACAACCACCATCATCATCATCATCAGCAGCAGCAGAAGAAGAAGAAGCAAAAAAAAAAAAAAAAAAAACACACAAGAAGAAGACAGATCGAACATCGTTATTAATCGTTAAAAAGCCAACTCTGTGATAAAAAATGTTACGCAGAGAAGATTGAACAAGCAGAGTTAAAGCACATGTTATGTCTTTCCTGCGACAAATCCCCGACAAAGCCCAAATCTGTACAGCCTTTTCATACTGCCCCCGTCTTAAAGTTCACCCTCATGGTGGACAAAAGACGTTAAACCTTAAAACACCCACACACCCATATCGAATATTCGTCCTGAAAAAAATGCCTTACGGAAGCAAGGAAATTTCTAAATCGACAAAACCATCATTCATTCCAACCTTTCTCTGTGACCGACACCACGGACAGATAGCAAAATTCCCCCTAAAAGAAAACTACAAAACAATTACCTCCTTTTTTTTCACCCTTAAGACGCTACCTTCTACGTCGCACAATGCCCCAAAAGTTGCAAACCATCTTTCGCCAACACGGCCGCTGTCGCAGTGCAAATAAAAGCAACACTGTCGAGATTACAATAAATCAGAAGCGATTCTCTTCTTAACAAGGACTTGCCGCTTAATCCGACAGTGGAAACCGCGCTTGATTCCGAGAGTCTTAGTTGGAGACGAACGAACATCCGTCCCTTTTTTATACTGGTGAACGAAACACAGCAACATCTTCCTCCTGTTTTTCTGATTTTCTTTCTGGTTTTGTTGTTGGTGGTGGTGTTGGTTTTTGGGGTTTTTTAAGCGCAACCGGCATGAAGTGTTTTCATGCAGGACATCCGCGCTTTGTTAGTGCAGACTAGATTTCACTGGATTGGATTGTAAAGTTCTAGATCTAAGTACCAGCGAACTGCCTTTCGCTCCAGCTCATGGTTCGTTCATGTTGTGTCGCTCTGAGTGGCCTGCTTTTTGTGGTCTACCAATGAAGGCTATATACCAAAGATCTACCAATGAAGGCAATAACAGTGGTCTACCAATGAAGGCAATAACAATGATCTACCAATGAAGGCAATAACAATGATCTACCAATGAAAGCAATAACAGTGGTCTACCAATCATATAAATGCAATAACAGTGGTCTACCAGTGAAGGCTTTATAACAGTGATCTACCAATGAAGGCTGTAACAGTGGTTTTCCAATAAATGATTTAACAATGGTTAATAAACTATTCCCATTACCATAAGTATTTCGATCTTTTTATATATTAGAGGGCTTTAGAAGCACCACTTCGGTTCGCGGTTCGTTCAAATTCTGTGGCTATGAATGGCCTGCTTTTTGCGTGTGTGTGGTCTACCAATGAAGGAGACAACGGCGGTTTAATAATAATATTCTCATTACTATGATTATGTCGATTTTGTAAAAGTGCACTGCAGAAGCACCGAAGAACTCCGTTTCGTTTCGCTTCGTTTCGGTTCGTGGTCAGTTCAAGCTCCGTGGCTGTGGATTGCCTGATTTTTTTTTATTTTTTTGGGGGGGGGGGTCTACCAGTGCAGTCTGTAACAGTGGTTTTAATTATGCTATTCTCATTACTATAATTAGTCCGTTCCGCCCGCAAAACCCTAACGACGTGAAGCGAAACGAGCCACGAAATCGAATTCGTTAATGCTTCTAAAAGTCACTACTTCTTTCATCGCTGCAAGAGAAAAAAAGATATTGTGCGTACATCGTAATACTAGTTTGCTTGTCCACCACGCCCCATCCCCCCCCCCCCCCAAACGCCCCCTCCCCCTTGCCCACGATCACTAGTAGCAGCGAGAGTAGAACGACATCGAATTCGTTGGTACTTTGTAAATTCACTATTGCTCTAATGCTCGGGTCGTGACTCGTGAGTTCGTATCCCGGTTGGGGCCAAATATTTGTGCTGGCTTTTTCATCGTTGCCCCGTCTTTGGTACCACCCGTATGTGGTGGAAAAGGACTTAAACCCCCCAAACACCCACCCCCACCCTTTCGTCACTGCCAGAGAAGAAGCCATTGCACGCACATCGTATTTTGTTGGCTTTTTTTTTTTTTTCTTTCTTTCTTTTCTGCCCGATCGGTTGGTGGTAGGGCGACATTGTTCGGTTCCATGGAAGTGGTATTCATCAGATACAAAGGCATGCAACGGGAGATGGTAATTTGAGAACAGCGGGTATAATGTGTGATTGATTAACAAGGTTTGTTTGCCAATGCTGTAGTGTAATGAAAACGAGGCGGTTTTTTTGTGGCCAGGACTGTGATTTCATACAATGGCGGTACATTGAATAAAGCAAACAAGCTGCGTTAGTGCACGTTTAATGAAGTCTATAACGTTAATAGATGAACTGATTGTGGGTGTTAACGTTGTTATGAAGTTTTGATTGATAATGATTCATTAAAAGCCAAACCCTGTGAATGAAATCAGACGATGTCGCAATTTCCTTAGACTAATCTTGGCACTTGGCAACATTACAAGTTTACACAGCTCTAAAATCAGGGCTTGAAATGGTCTATGGTCCAAATGGAGCAAAAGTGTGTAGCATTTAGTGGCAAAAGTGTGTAGCATTTAGTGGCAAAAGTGTGTAGCATTTAGTGGCAAAAGTGTGTTGCATTTAGTGGCAAAAGTCTGTAGCATTTAGTGGCAAAAGTGTGTAGCATTTAGTGGCAAAAGTCTGTAGCATTTAGTGGCAAAAGTCTGTAGCATTTAGTGGCAAAAGTGTGTAGCATTTAGTGGCAAAAGTCTGTAGCATTTAGTGGTAAAAGTGTGTAGCATTTAGTGGCAAAAGTCTGTAGCATTTAGTGGTAAAAGTGTGTAGCATTTAGTGGCAAAAGTGTGTAGCATTTAGTGGCAAAAGTGTGTAGCATTTAGTGGCAAAAGTGTGTAGCATTTAGTGGCAAAAGTGTGTAGCATTTAATGGCAAAAGTGTGTAGCATTTAGTGGCAAAAGTCTGTAGCATTTAGTGGCAAAAGTCTGTAGCATTTAGTGGCAAAAGTGTGTAGCATTTAGTGGCAAAAGTGTGTAGCATTTCGTAGCAAAAGTGTGTAGCATTTAGTGGCAAAAGTGTGTAGCATTTAGTAGCAAAAGTGTGTAGCATTTAGTGGCAAAAGCATCCAGGGTGCGTCTACAAAGCAGACACGTTATGGTAGAAGTGTCTTGCGGAACACTCCATCATTTTTTTTTTTTAATTAGGATAAAACTGTACATTCCGGTGCATTTTAGCATGATTTTCGGTTCCTCACAGGAGGAAACACATTTTACGAGGAAATGTTTTTGAATTAGATCGAAATCTGTGCAGTTTTGTGCGTTTTGCTATGATGAGTTTGAGTGCTTCGGAGGAGGAAACTGGGGGGAGAGGGGGGGGGGCAATTTTCAGCCAAGAGTGGAAATCCGCCAAAAGATGGAAGATTTTTAGCCGTGCGAAACTAGACGTGAAGAGGACCGCAGACTGACTCAACAGTGGCAGCGTCTTTGCGAAACTTTTTTTTTTTTTTTTTAACCGAGTGAGTCGCTCATCCAGCGCCCGCATGTAAAAGTCAGGGTTAGGGAGTTTAGCCCCGGGTTAGAGTCTAACCTGGAACTAAACTAGCTCTAGTGTTAAATGTTCTGTTTTTTTTTGTTTGTTTGTTTTTTTAATCAGGAAGCGGGTCCATTCCAGCGAGGTGCCTACGCCGTTATAGAAGGATTTTTGTCTTTCTTTTTTTCGCTTCCTCTTTTATTTAATTTTGTTTGGGGGTTTCTTTTGTCTTAGTCTGGGTTAGGCCAGTAGCCGTGGGTTAAATTAACCTTGAGTTTTACATACGGGCCCTGAAGTGTGCAGCTAGCACGGCGTTCAAACATTCAATCGGCTTCACCCGACTAGCGCAAAAACGCAGCATCCGACTTAAAATCGCGCCCAGCATCTGACGCAAAGCCAGGCGAGTTGGGAAAGCCATCTGTGGCCAGAGCCATCCGCAAATCCCGTATTGTGGAGGCCGGCTAAGCGCCTCACTTCAGTCGTGCCATGATGTATTCCCGCTCGCCAAAGAACTTTTGACAAATCCCTGATGTCGCTTGCTAAGAGAAAGGAAAAGATTAAGGCTGTTTTTACCCCACTTTTTTTTTTTTTTTTCGTTTCAGAGCAGGTTGGTTGTTCTTTTGCATGTGGTGGTGGTGGGTCTGTTGCTGTGAACAAAAAGACCGGCTTTCGCGAAATCTCTTTTCTTGACAGGTTTGTTTGTGAGTCTTTCTTGCCTTCGTCCTGTACTTAAAAAGAAAAAGGCATAGAGTCTGAGAGATATAGTGCTAGCGCAGACGGGGTATTTTTGTTGCAATGTGTTACCACGACCTGATGTGAACGTCGTAAATATTCACAGGGAATAAGGCGATTGGATGAACGAAAAAGAGGCTGATGTTCAAATCACAAAATAGGAATGCTCTTTGCCGGGTTCGGTTGGAAACTGGTTATGAGAAATTCATTTCACGCGTCAAGTCTGTGGCGGAAGTTTGTCGAAACTGGTGTCCACTTTTGTCACTGCTACCTACAGAATTTCTGAAGAAGAAAAAAGAAAAAAAATTCTACTGTTGTAACAACTAACGCAGGGCCATGAACTGAACCCAGCACGCACGCTTACGTGAATCACACGCATTTACACACCAAACACCTACAGATTACAACCATTTGGTGCGACGGGTCAACTCAACTCAACTTTGTTTCTTTCTTTATTTATTTATTTACTGCATGGGCTGAACATTATACTGTCTTTATTACGGTGAAAAAAAGAGGATATGCTCACACACACACACACACACACACACACACACACACACACACACACACACACACACACACACACACACACACACACACACACACCGGCGATAAAGTAATGCTTGATGGTCAGTTGCTGCATTATAAGAACCGCCAGTCATTATGTCTACATTTTTTGGGTCCTGTCTTGTATTCCTGAATTCCAAGGAAGACGACTTGAGAATGAGTGAGACTACACAAACCACAGACGCCTCGGTGTGGTTCACGTCACGTGATGAGAAATTGATTCAGGTCTACCGGTAAGCAAATTAGACTGCCATGAACTCACAAGATTCTATCTGTGCGTCGTACTGTTAATTGTCCCTTAATAGCTGTTTAACGTGTCTGCCGCAGACTCTAATGGGGTGTTACGTCACTGGGAGAAACTGCTCGTCGTAGAAAAACAAACTATAAACAGTGTTGATGCCTGCGTTATCCGTCCCCTTCACCCATTGATTATCCCCGACAGACACAGCCTCTCTCTCTCTCTCTCTCTCTCTCTCTCTCTAATGGTCGTGAAATGTGCTGTAAAGCGTGAAAGTGCTGGTCAGTCCGTGCGCGCACGAGTGTGTGTGTGTGTGTGTGTGTGTGTGTGTGTGTGTGTGTGTGTGTGTGTGTGTGTGTGTGTGTGTGTGTGTGTGTGTGTGTGTGTTCTGATGCATTTTGAGTGCTTTGTTAGTGTAGCAAGGACAGATAGTAAGAGAGACCTGTGCATCTATTATCTCATCCTTGGAAAATAAAGTTTCAGTCAGTCAGTCAGTCAGTCAGTCTCTCTCTCTCTGTATTTTAGTTTTCATGTCTATAATCTGTATAATCCTTAGCTTACTTCTACTCTCGTACTGTAGTCTAGCAACGGCAAGGTTGCCAACTGGTCTTTTGGCCAAAATCTTCTACCACTGGAAAATAAAGGATTGTCATTGTCATTGTCGTTCTCTCTCTCTCTCTCTCTCTCCCCCCCCCCCCTCTCTCTCTCTCTCTCTGTCTCGGTTCCCCCCCCCCCCTCTCTCTCTCGATGTTTTTTGTAGCGTACTAAAGACAGTAAGAGAGCCATGAGCTGGAAAACAAAGCATCAGTCTCTGTGTGTGTGTGTGTGTGTGTGTGTGTGTGTGTGTGTGTGTGTGTGTGTGTGTGTGTGTGTGTGTGTGTGTGTGGAGGGAGGGGGGGGGGGGGGGTTCTGTCACGGAGTACTCTTCCAATCTACAAAACCTAACTGTACATGACATTAAACAGGGTCGGATTTAAACGCACGCACGCACGCACGAACGCACGCACGCACGCACACACACACACAAGCTACATTTTCTTTTGATCACCAATTACAAAGAGTCCTTTGAAAAGAAATTCATTACGATAATTAACGCAATTTACAGGCAACAGGGATTAGCAAAATACCGACACTTTCGCTCTAAAGATCAAATACCCTCTTCATAATACAACATACATCGATTTTCAGAGCATCGCTTCCGGGTATCACTGTCATGCAAAGTTCTGTGGGTGCTGAAATAATATATTTTTCTTTATGGCGAGCAGCCTCATATTCAATGTTTAATGTTCTTCCCAAGCTGGTGTTAATCAAACGTGTTAATCGCTTTAATTATTTCGTCGGCTGTTGGGTCGCTTCGTTTGATCGCTGTTTTCATCACTCGGGCTACAAAGAAACAGAGCGTGCACATCATACGCACGAGTGCGCAGAGAGCCAGAGAGAGAGAGAGAGAGAGAGAGAGAGAGAGAGACACACACACACACACACACACACACACACACACACACACACACACACACACACACACACAGATAGAGACGATGACGATTTATTTATCAACGGTAAAAGTTTCGACAAAAGAATACGTCAATTTGTAAACTTGCCGTTACTATGAACGCCAAAGAATCTCTCCTAAATGTGATTTGTGTGAACGCAGGCATGTTTCGTGTGTGTGTGTGTGTGTGTGTGTGTGTGTGTGTGTGTGTGTGTGTGTGTGTGTGTGTGTGTGTGTGTGTGTGTGTGTGTGCTCTGGGGGGTCATATTATGTATTTCGATACCTTGATCATAAACTACAGGCAAAAGAAAATGGATCCGTTGCGCGCAGCATGTCCACATGGCCAGCCGCAGGTGGCATCTATAAATTAACGTTGAACTGAGCTACCTGCAGGTTTTGTTGTTGTGTTGTCTTTGCTTTTCTGCTTGTTATTGCTGTGTTTAACACAGAATCAGATATACAACACGCAAAGGATTCGTAGTCAGGCCAGGCACACTGGCACAAAGTTTTGAGAAGAACTTTCTTCTTCTTTTTTTTTTTTTTTTCCTTTTTTTCTGTTTGTTGTTGTTGTTGTTTTGTTTTTGTTTATTGTTTGTTTGTTGTTGTTGTTGGGTTTTTATTCGTCATTTGATTCAGTTTCGGGCTCAAAACTGGCCACACCGCGGGACCTACTTTTGAAGTATTAGGCGCGTTTAGCAGACTTCATAAGGAAGGCTTTGTTGAGCAGCGTAATCCATTTACGTGTAAATTATTCTCACGCGGCAGAGGCAGCAAGCGGCTAACGCGCTGCGATTGGCTAATGGTACCCCTCACGTGCCTAATTTACATGTAAATGGGTTGCCATGCTCAGCGAAGTCCTCCTTGCGAAGTCATACTGAACATGCCTAATATCTCAAAAGTAGACGGGGAACCGGGGTGGTCGAATGGTAGAGCGTTGGATTTCTAATGCCCGGGTCGTGAGTTCGTATCCCGGCTGGGGCCAAATATTTGTGTTGGCTTTTTCATCGTTGCCCCGTCTTTGATATCACCCTCTGTGGTGGAAAAGGACGTTAAACCCCCAAACACCCACCCACCCTCAAAAGTAGACGTGTACCGTGTGGCCATTTTTGAGACTGGAATTGAATCAAATGACGCAACACACACACACACACACACACACACACACACACACACACACACACACACACACACACACACACACACAGAGGGACTGACTGACTGACTGACTGACTGACTGACTGAAACGTTTATTTCAGGATAAAGACTTGTAGGCATGGTCTGCCTATCTTATAAGCTGTCCTGCTAATCTAGGAACACTAAAAAAAAATAAAGGCTAACATTACAAAAAAAACAAACAAACAAAAAAAAAAAAAAAGGAGAGAGAGAGAGAGAGAGAGAGAGAGAGAGAGAGAGAGAAAGAGGAAGAAAGAAAGAAAGAAAGAAAAAACAACAACAAAGAATGTTTTTGCCAAAACTTCATGCTTACGTTATATTTATAGTGTTAAACAATTTTTCGTAATTATTTTGAAAAGTACATACATCGTCATATCACATACCAGTACTTCAGTGTCTGGTAATCGGCAATAAGTCAATGTGAAAAAAAAAATCCCTAAACCGCAGGACTAAACAGAGACGGGGGAAAAAATCTCCATTTAAATAATAGAACAGGACAGCAAAGAACGAAAGGCGGGAAATAAGAAGCTTAGCCATTTGATAAGCGGTTTATGTTCTTGTGTTCTTTCCCGTCCCTGTCCGGCCCATTTTCTTGTTTAGGTCTCTGACAGAAACTGTTCTGAAGTCTTTTTCTGTGGCTAGTATGGGATGGTGAGTGAGTATGTGCATGGGTGGATGGGTGTTCGGTTTTGTTGTTGTTGTTGTTGTTGTTTTTGTTGACGTTGTTTGAATTGTCCACCTTGATTTTTTTTAAGGGAAACGGATCTGTGTATGTTTATTTAACTATTTGTTGATGTATTCGTGCGTGTGTGTGCGTGTGTGTGTGTGTGTGTGTGTGTGTGTGTGTGTGTGTGTGTGTGTGTGTGTGTGTGTGTGTGCGTGTGTGTGTTTTCCCTATTTCAACCATTACAGACAATGCACGCAGACATAGACAGACCCAGAGAGAGAGAGAGAGAGAGACAGACACACAGAGACAGACACAGACACAAGGTGAGTGGGTGGGTGTTTGGGGGTTTAACGTCCTTTTCCACCACACGTGATATCAAAGACGGGGCAGCGATGAAAAAGCCAGCACAAATATTTGGCACCAGCCGGGATACGAACTCACGACCCGAGTATGAGAAGTCCAACGCTCTACCATTCGGCCACCCCGGCTCCTCACACAGGCACAGACACGGACACAAAACAAAAGAGACAGACAGAGGCAAAGAGACTGACGCAGAGACAGACACAGATACAAACACGGACAGAGACATAGGGACAGACACAGAGGCACAGACAGACACAGAGACATACAAAAAGCAAGAAAGATGTGACAAATGTTAACCGTCGGGTCTTGTCAGTCATCATTTATACAGCATTAGGATCGAACTTCTTCAAACCGGTCGGATGGAAAAACGATTATTGAAATGCATGTCTGAGCACAGCCAGTTTTCGGAAGCTCGCAGTTTTCTCCAGGCTTAAATGTCTGCTACACTGATGAATGTGCGAGCAGTCTGAGAACTGAGTCAAGAGATTTTTTTTAAAACAAATTTATAGGCAAAAAAAAGGGAAAGACGGTATCTCGGTTGAAAAAAATCTTCAGTACAAGTTAAATGACACACTAAGGCGATTGTGAAGACTTCGCGAATAAGTACAAAGGGTAATGGTTAAAAAAAAAAACAAGCCAGAATCCCTAATTGACTGCGAAAACCGAAAAAAAAAGAAACTTAAAAGTAACTTAGAATGTGATAAGTAGTACGCTGCTGCTCCAGCTTTGGTGTTGAAGTTGTTGATGATGTTGTTGTTGTTGCTGCTGTTGTTGTTGTTGATGATGATGATGTTGTCGTTGTTCTTGTTTTTCTTCTTGAAACAACACAAAATGAGCTCTCTCTCTCTCCTTTTCACACACACACACACACACACACACACACACACACACACACACACACACACACACACACACACACACACACACACACGCTACCACACCTGCTCCCTCCGGCGTTGACAGTTTAATTCCGAACATTAATTACTGTATGTAGGTTGGCTTCACGCACTGTGATTTACATCCACCAAGGATTAATTAGTTATGTCAATCATTGTCACGCCTTCTGTTCCCCGCTTGAAACGTAACCTATAGTTTCCAGACCGTAAATCACAGACGTTTCTGGTATAGTGTATCCCACCACAAGAGCATGATGTAGGCTTGCCTGGTATAAAACCATCCTTTGTGTATGCACACGCACGCAGACACACACACACACACACACACACACACACACACACACACACACACACACACACACACACACACACACACACACACACACACACACACACACACACACACACACACACACACACACACACACACACACACACACACACACACACACACACACACACACACACACACACGGCTTCGGGATTCTCCCATCCCACCTCCCACAACAACCCAGCAAGCCACAAACCTCTCAATTAAAATGTACATTTCGTGTTTCTAATTTTCACATGAAAAAAAAAATTCTGATGACTGAAATCTCTCTCTCTCTCTCTCTCTCTCTCTTTTCAAATATCTGTTACCCAACAAATAACAAATAATGATTAAAAAATAGGTACCATAATATGTTTCCATATATATGGACATACTAGTTCATGCATGCGGTAATTGTGTGTGTGTGTGTGTGTGTGTGTGTGTGTGTGTGTGTGTGTGTGTGTGTGTGTGTGTGTGTGTGTGTGTGCGTGCGTGTGTGTGTGTGTCTGTGTCTGTGTCTGTGTATGTGTGTGTCTGTGTGTGTGAAGTTTCATGTTCCAGTTTTAAATATGTTCGATCATTCTGGGCGTTCAAAACGGCAAATTTGAAAATAATTTGCTGCAAGACCAAAAACTTCCACCGTTTCCAAATAAAGTTCTCTCTCTCTCTCTCTCTCTCTCTCTTCGTGCACCGCATTCCTTTTTTTTTTTTTTGTCAATAAAACTGTACATTTCGTGTTTCTAACATGTTCCTTCCAGTGGGTTTTTGCATTTTCCTGTTGTTTCGTCCTCAGTGATAAGTATTGGATTTCTCCGTCCGTGAGATGTTCGTGTCATAGGACACCGCCACCATCACATGCTTGCTGTCACATGTTTTGACTGCTTTTAAATAATTAATGAGTGGGCGTTTAAAAGGATTCTTTGATACATGAGAATGCCGTGGAAAGAGAGAGAGAGAGAGAGAGAGAGAGAGAGAGAGAGAGAGAGAGAGAGAGAATCTAATGCTGACTGCCTACCTGAATGAATGAATGAATGAATGAATGAATGAATGTGTTTTCTTGTACATCAGGGATACTTGCATCGAAATGAAGGAAATTTGCAAAATAACTTCATAGTAACAAATCAGCCACATAACGTGTTGTTTGTTTTGTTTTGTTTTGGTTTGGTTTGGTTTGGTTTGGTTTGGTTTGGTTTGGTTTGGTTTGGTTTGGTTTGGTTTGGTTTGGTTTGGTTTGGTTTGGTTTAGTTTTGGTTTTTATGATTGTTAGTGTTACTCCTTTGTTTCTGTTTGATGTTATTGCTGTTTATTTTGAGTTTAGTTACTGTTTTATTTTATTCCCTCTCTCTCTCTCTCTCTCTCTCTCTCTCTCTCTCTCTCTCTCTCTCTCTCTCTCTCTCTCTCTCTCTCTCTCGTGTGTGTTGCTGTTTATTTGTTCTTATTGTCGTTCCTTTCTTTCTTTCTTACTTTCTTTTTCCTAGTCGTAGATTGGCAATGCAACTCTCTTACTCTCCCACGCAACACGCAATATCTGTTGAACGGAATCATAGCGAAAAATTTGCAAGAGAAGACGCTGCCGCTCCTGGGCCGGTATGATCTGGAAGCTGACGAAGATCTGTGACTTTTGCAGTTGGGAGTTCTCTCTCGCGCACTGCTCCTAGCTCAGGGACAAACGCACGTTGAATGGGTGTGTTTGTTAGATCGATTTAAACTGAGGGAAGAGCGCGGAGCAAAGACACCAAATCCCCATACATAATTTAGCAGGTGTAGTCGATATTGCACGGTACCGCCCCAGTCTCTTGCAAGAATTAGTCTGCGAGCCTCGCTGCCTGTCTGTCTCTCCGAAGAATCTCTCTGTTCAAGAGAGAAAAGTTGTCTGGGTCGTTTTTAAAATGCATTTTGTTAAAAACGAAGAAAGCGGATGATATGATCCTGCTTTGTGGTAATGTTAACTCAATTCCTACCAAGACAGTTTGGGGTTGTGCTCCAGTGCCCTCACAAAAAACAAAAAAACAAAAAATCATAATTAATTTACGTCTGCGTGGATTTTAGATTTGGTTTTGTGGGACTGTTGCATTTTGATTATACTCGTGTTTGCTGCAGTAAGAGCCGCCAAGGAACCGTTCAGCTTGCCTGATTTTTGCATGTAGGGACAAAACCGAAAAAGAGTCTAAAACGTTGGATACTCATGCGAGGTACGAAATGTGCTACTGGCTTCATAGAGGTTTGATATCAACCTGTATCCAGACACACATCTCGCTACCAGCAGAACAAGCAGAGAAAACAAGTGTTAAAAAAAAGGGGAAAGGCCTTTTTAGACGGCGTTATTACCTTCCCGGCTTCGTTGTGGCTATACCGATGGCGGTGTGCTTTCGCTTAATTAATTTAGTTAACGTTGTTGTTGTTTTGTTGTTGATGAAATGTTTAGAGAGAGAGAGAGAGAGATTTAAAGAAAGACAGTTTGATAGAATGATTGGTCTGACATATCAGCTCATATCTGAGCAACAACGGCACATGAAAGCTATCGTTTTGCATGTGTCTTAAAGGCGCCGTGCGTTTCTCTAATGTATAGTCCAGGTTTGTCTGTGTACTTGGAAAGGTTCACTCGCTTTCCTTAACTCTCTCCATGTTTAGGTCCCCATCTGAGGACCTCCTGTTAACAACATTTGGTTGTACAGCTCCGATTTATGGGACAGCCAACTTTTTATTATTTTTTTCTCAGTCAGGATATCTTGAAAAGAGCGCTAGTAAACCGGGTTTCTGCCAGTCATCTGTAAGTATGCTTCTGGGAAAAACTGTCAGCATGGAGAGAGTTAAACACAACAACAACAAAAATGACACACGCACACACACAAAAAAACCCACAATCAAACAAACGAGCAAACAAAATTTAACAGAAATAACAGGGAAAGCGAAGAAGAAGAAAGAGAGAAAGAAAACAAAGGAAGAAAGAAAGCAGGAAATGAAAAAAGGAAAGAAGAAAAAAAAGGAAGGAAGACAGAAAAACAAAGATCCTTTAGACACCTGCGGCTCGCATGTTCTGACGACCTGTAGAACCAACGTGAGACGACTACAAATAGTATGTTTAGCCTGTACAGCCGGGAGAAGATGGCACATGCGACCTTATTGCGCTTCCAAAAAACGCATTGAGATCCATTTCCCTAACAGAACTAACATGCAAGACGTTATTTTACTTGAACGTTTTGGGTTTAAGATCAAGCTAGACATTTGATACACCGGCATGGAAGGATTAGTAGCAATAATCTGAAGAATCATTTGAAACTCGACGCGTCATGGTCATTTTTTTTTTTAAATACTCGCATTAAGTTTTCCACGCTAAGGAAGGTTCCTGTTACATTTGAGAACTCTTTTTTTTTCAATCATGTTACTGGTTCGACTTCAAGGTCGTTTGCATCTGGTAGGGTTCACGTATGTGACGTGATCTTCTACTTGCTTGTCACAAAACCAAGTGACCGTTTGTTATCATTCTCGCAGTGTAAAGAGAAGCGTGTGTGTGTGTGTGTGTGTGTGTGTGTGTGTGTGTGTGTGTGTGTGTGTGTGTGTGTGTGTGTGTGTGTGTGTGTGCGCGCGCGCGCGCGATTGTGCATGCGTGTTGCGTGCGTGCGTAAACAATCATCACCGAATATTGCAATCGTAGGAAAAAAACAAAAGTACATCCGACCTCACCTAATCTCTCAATCCCTCATCCACAGCTCTGTGTGCGCGCGCGCGCGCGCGCGCGTGTGTGTGTGTGTGTGGAGGGGATAAGGGGATGACGGGGGGGGGGGGGCTATCGCTCTCTGCCCTTGCAGAATTTTTTTACTACTCATCTTCACTAGTAGTTATGGTGAGGCTCTTAAACGCTTGAGACAGCGACTACACCTTTCGTCACCCTCAGCGAAGCATTTGGGGGCTGTTTAAATTGTAAGGAGATAGTGGGCAAAGCCCCTAATCAGACATGTGACATTTTTATTGTTCATTTCTAATCGTACGGAGAGAGCGAGCTGGCCTGAAGACAAGAGGGAATCGCAGTCGAGGGTCCGCAGGTCTGATAAAAGTGGTTCGTGTGTGTGTGTGTGTGTGTGTGTGTGTGTGTGTGTGTGTGTGTGTGTGAGAGAGAGAGAGAGAGAGAGAGAAAGAGAGAGCGCCCACATGCGTGTCAGTGTATGTTTCTGTGTCTGTGTGTGTACTAGGGAGCAGGGTGGAAGGGGGAGGGGGAGGGGACAGAAAGTTAAGGATGCAGGATAGTACGAGCTTGGATGACAAGGAGACTACTTAAGAGAGTAGAGAGGTGAACTGTGACTGGGACACGGGCCACAAACTGTTACATGCTCCTAGAACGGTAGAAAGGGTACGGGATGTGTCGGTAGGAGTGGACGGGTGACGGTCAACAATCAAACTGCCAAAGAAAATGACCTACCCTACACGAACCGAAGTAGAGAGGGAGGGGGTGGGTTGTCGTGCGAGGAGAGAGAGACAGAGACAGACAGACAGACAGACAGACAGACAGACAGACAGACATAGACAGACAGACATAGACAGACACAGACAGACACAGACACAGACAGACAGACAGAGAAAGGGACAGACAGAGAAAGAGACAGACAGACAGACAGACAAAGACAGAGAAAGAGACAGACAGAGAAAGAGACAGTCAGACAGACAGACAGACAGAGACAAACAGCTTTACAGCTTTGTAAGCGGACGTTTCCTCCTTAAGAACGCATTACGAACATAGAAGCATCAAGGTTTATTGAAAGGTGGAGCATAAGTAACTGAATTGCCTCAGATGACATCGTATTGATTTCATTCACAATCACAAGACACCAGAACAATACAGCAGCCCCAGCAGTTCGCAGCAGGACATTGTGAGCTAAATGTTGAACAACACAAAACCCAGCAGCAGCTGAGATAGATAGATAGATAGATAGATAGATAGAGAGAGAGAGAGAGAGAGAGAGAGAGATTCTCTACCAACAAATTGTTCTGAGCGCTTTTCGATATTGTCTAACATGGTACCGCTTAAAACACCTGCACAGTGGCAGGCAGCACCTCACAAACTGGCACTGAACCAACAGAAAACTTTTCCACGACGCGAATACCAAGGACTAAGATAGATGCCTGCAGCAAGGTCATCCCCTGAGTATAGAATCTGAATGTTTAGCGTCTCGCAGACGATAGCGTACTGAGGTCAGCGTTCTCCTGAGGAAGCCGGGGTGGCCGAATGGTAGAGCGTCGGACTTCTAATGCTCGGGTCGTGAGTTTGTATCCCGGCTGGGGCCAAATATTTGTCCTACCTTTTTTTTTTATCGTTGTCCCGTCTTTGATATCAGCCGTAAGTGGTGGAAAAAGACGTTACCCCCCCCCCCCCACACACACACACACACCACCCTCAGCGTTCCCCTGGGCCCGTATGTAAAACTCGAGGTTAATTTAACCCCCGGCTACGGGCCTAACCCAGACTAGGACCAAAGAAACCCCAAAACAAAATTAAATAAAAAGGAAGCGAAGAAAGAAAGACAGAAATCCTTCTATAACGGCATAGGCACCTTGCTGGAATGAGCCCACTTCTTGATTTAAAACAAAAAACAACAGAAAATTTAACCCTAGAGCTAGTTTAGCTTGAGGTTAGACTCTATCCCGGGGCTAAACTCCCAAACCCCGACTTTTACATACGGGCCATGATCATTAAATAAGCCTATTTCAGCGTACAGGCGAATTCACGAGTGCAGCAACATGTATTCCGAAACTTATGTTGGCCTCTGGGAAGCTCAGTAATCCTGCAATATGAGAAGTTAATTTTTTTTATTAAACTGAGTAATCGTGGATGCACCCCTAATTGTTTTCTTACCTTCTCGACCCTTTTTAGCGTTTGTGATCATTTAAACCGGTGGCTTAGCCACTGTATTCCAACACATGCTGCACATGGGGACTCTTTAATCATGGAGAGTTTTTGTTTATTTGTCGTAATTTTTGTTAAGGGAAAATTAAAGTTGTTGTTTATCAGCCGTTATTATGGAACGACAAAAAGATGCGAGAAAAATCGGTGGAACAAACAATGGTCATTCACGAGGATACTCATACTAGTAGTAGTAGTAGTAGTAGTAGTAGTAGTAGCAGTAGTGGTAGTAGTAGTAGTAGTAGTAGTAGTAGTAGTAGTAGTAGTAGTAGTAGTAGTATCATCATTCAATTCAATTCAATTCAATAACTTTAGTGTCCCATTTTGGGCAAATTGTTTAACATGGCGTTAAAAAAAAACCCCAAGAGACTGTAATACCAGCTGGAATCAGATACATACATGCACATCTCTCTCTCTCCCCCACGCACAAGCACACACACACACACACACACACACACACACACACACACACACACACACACACACACACACACACACACACACACACGCACGCTACTACACCGTCTCCTCTGTCATTATTATTACACGATTTGTTAACAGGCAGGCAACACATGTACAGGGCTTTGGTAGTAAATATCATGCTGATAAAATGACGATTACCTATTTGGAAAAATTAATGTGTCAATATGTGTGTGTGTGTGTGTGTGTGTGTGTGTGTGTGTGTGTGTGTGTGTGTGTGTGTGTGTGTGTGTGTGTGTGTGTGTGTGTGTGTGTGTGTGAGAGAGAGAGAGAGAGACAGAGAGACAGACAGAGAGAGAGACAGAGAGACAGACAGACAGAGGTTTCTTTCCAGAACGAATGTGACTTCAAATGCTGTTGCGTTGCACAGTCTTAGAATGCGCCTTTATGCTAAACGCAATTTGTTCATGACAATATTTTTCGATAAAACGAATCCCTTCTCCGAAACTGACAGGCAGCGGTTGTCATGTGACACGTTCTTCATGTTCCCGTTGACAGTTTACATGCAAGGTCAAAGTCAAGGTCACAGGAGCCATCCTACGCTGAGTAAAGACAAAGAAATACCGTGACACGGACGGCACGTTTTCCCATAATCCTTAGTGCTTCCGGTCAGCCTCCCCGAGAAACGGAACCAGGTGCAAGCGGCTCTTAATAATGTGCGCAATTTGGACGCTTTTCCTATATGTGCCGTGAACTGAACACAACACGCACGCGTACGTGTATCACACGCATTCCCTCGCACACCGGACATCAGCACATTGCAAAATTTTGCGTGGTGCGAGTGGTCAGCCCGGCTACTCAACTTTCGGAAATTTAGGATTGCGTTTATTTTATTTTCTGTTTGTTGTTGTTTGTTGTTGTTGTTGTTGTTGTTGTTGGTGGTGGTGGTGGTGGTGGTGGTGGTGGTGGTGGTGCTGTTTTCGGGTTTTGTTTTTTTTTTTTGGGGGGGGGGGGGGGGTGTGCACGTGTGTGTGTGTGTGTGTGTGTGTGTGTGCGTGTTTTGAGGGGCTGAACATTTCCATAGCACAGGGAGAAACAGGCGATCTACCCGGAAGGGACCCCGTTCTTCCTCTCAAAAAACTTTTGAAAGTTCCTCACCGAAACCTCAAGACAGAATAGTAGGCGAGCGCGCGTTTAGCTTCGTTGCCCCGTCACTGACTCTGGAACCCGAATCTGCGACCCCGGAAACATTTAGGCCGGAAGAAGTCTCTGAAAATCGGAGTTTAACGTCCTTTTCCACTACGTATTACCAAACAGGGAGATCAGAAATCACTTACTACACATAATTATCACATCATAGGCCCGGGCGAAGCCGGCTGCGTCACCTAGTTCATAATACGTAAACGTTCCATCCACCGAGTCACCGTGGACCCCTGCTTGTCTCGAGCCGTTAAGCAAGGGAGGATGTTGGGTGTTGAATGTGATGAGGGGTGTGCTAAGAGCCAGTGTTCGTTTTATGGTGCGATTCCCACAAATGTCCCCACTCCCGCCGCTCGGCAGAAGAGTTTAACGCGGGGAATCCTTTCGTCAGACTAAGAAGGGTGTGGCGCTGGGATTAGACGTAAGTTAATAGCGCACAGACAGTAGAAGCAGCGTGGAATATCGAGCTTTTCTTATGCGGGTGAGTTTTTTTTTTTTTTTTTTTTTAAGGGCGCTGGCTGAAGCCGACAGATGGATGACGTGTGTCGTAAGAAATATGCAATGCTGTGATATAGCCCGAGTCTGCCGTGTATATAATGTGATATAGCCCGAGTCTGCCGTGTATATAATTATTGTTTTACTAAGAACCCAAATAAAACATTTTAACTCTTTAAAATCCCTTTGTGACATCGTTTAAGACAACTCTTCAGAATAAGAAACACGTTTTGAATTATCTCTCTTTTCTTTACGTGAACTCTAACACTTGTTTTAATTATACAAGATAAAGGCTTTATGAAAATGTCCCTACATCTCCTCTCGGAGGCAGGGACGTTAAGCAAGAATATACATGTACCACCACCGAGTCTGTCCTGTTGTTCTGGGCCCGTATGTAGAAGTCGAGGTTCATTTAACCCACGCCTACAGGCCTAACCCAGACTGGGACAAAAGAAACCCAAAAGTAAAATTAAATAAAAAGGAAGCGAAGAAAAGAAGAAAAAAATTATTCCATAACGGATTAAGCACCTTGCTGGGATGGACCCGCTTCTTGATTAAAAAAAAAAAAAAAAAAAAAACAGAAAATTTAACAGCTAGTTTAGTTCGAGGTTAGACTCTAACCCAGGGCTAAAAGCCCTAACCTCGACTATTACATACGGGCCCTGGCCAAGTGACATGCCGCGTACCATGTCGCGACACTGCGCAGGGGTCTGACGCCGCATGGAAAGAGGCTAGAATAGTCTGAGACTTAGTTTAGATTTATTTACACCAGGAATATCATCGGCGTGCCGTGCATGGCCGTCTACTCTCTGAAATTGTCGAAAACTTGTTTTAGCCTCCGTTTATGCATCCTTTACTGCCCGTCCCCAGTATGTATAGATTTTATTTGTTGAGATTTTCATAACTGTGCTTACTCCTCAGCTGTGTCATGTCCGCTATGCCCTTGCCATCTTTTAGTTTAGATTTCTTAGTTTAGTAGCATAGTATTAGACTTGGACATCACACATTACTTTAGGATCTGTGTTTAATATGTATGGATTTATATGTCTAGATAAATTAATGTAGGGGTGCGTGCGTGTGTGTGTGTGTGTGTGTGTGTGTGTGTGTGTGTGTGTGTGTGTGTGTGTGTGTGTGTGTGTGCGAGCCAGAAGAAAATTTTCTGCCATCGACAGACAATAAAGTGAGACTTTTGACGCGACGCGTCAGTCAAACCGGATACCCGAGCGGTGATTTACACCCGTGAGAAGTCCGGCACTCAAATGTCGCCTTGATGCTTTATGTCGCTCTGCGAGTGCAAGGACAAATTAAGGAAAAGAAACAGTCGGGTCATGTTTCCGCAGTACCCTGTGCTTACCTTTGTATTGTCTTTGAGCAAGAATGAAAAAGAGGTGCGAGGCACGATCGTTGAAGAACGCTGCCCTCCCCCCCCCCCACACACACACACTTCCTCCCCCCACCCGCGTTCTCCACCACACACTGCCTCACCCATTCTCTACTCCCCTCGCCACCCCCTGCCCCCAACACACACACACACACACACACACACACACACACACACACACACAC
Organism: Batillaria attramentaria; assembly: GCA_018292915.2. NCBI lineage: Eukaryota > Metazoa > Mollusca > Gastropoda > Batillariidae > Batillaria > Batillaria attramentaria. The sequence continues at coordinate 78,505 of JACVVK020000557.1, read as the reverse complement.
ACACACACACACACACAAGTGCTCTCATACGGCATTACTAAAGCTCAGGTTGAGAAAGTGAGCTTTAACCTTCACCGGGCTGGACTTTTGACTACACACAAACGCCGATGTGGGTCGTTTAGGACCCATACTTTTCAAAGAACGATTTTGGTGATTATTCCTATTCCGACTATGTGGGTCGTTTTGGACCCATACTTTTCAAAGAGGGATTTTAATAATTATTCTTATCCTTATTATTATTCTTACAGCTGTCTGGGCAGATACACGTTCTCAACTCGGCGCTCTAAGTGTGCGAGCATGAGTTGCTTGCTCAGATGCCTTATGAACCCACCACGGGAATCCTTGGGGGAAATTTTATGCGGAACACGCAACGGGCAGCTATTGTTGCCAGGTCAAGCACATTGGCAAACATGGCCATTGGCCATCTCTGTCTTTTTCTCTTCATTGTGTAGGTGTGGGCCAGCTTGTCCATGGCATCCACAGAGCCTTTCGTTTCATTGTAGAACAAAACCATTTCTGGTTTCCGTTTACGCGTACTTGCATCGATGATGCCCTCATCGTGCATAGTGCTCAGCGCAACAGTGTTCTTGTTTCGTTTGCTTTGGTAGCTGACCATAGTGGTTGACTGGCGGTATGCAACCTGGCTCTCATGGAGACCCTGGCTTTTGTCCGATTTGAAAGGCACAGGCAGAAACCTTTTGTTGGTTCTCACTGTGCCTACAATTGTCAGACCATTTTTGAGAAGAGTTTCTGCAAGGACAAGGTCCGTGAAATATACTACTCCACATTTGCTTTGCATCACCATTCGTTTCGGGATTGATTAAAGCCCACTGCTAGATTTGCAATTGTTGTTGCTTTTTACGGGTACGGGCATGATTATTGATTGTAATGACATTGCCAACTTCGTGAATTGTGTGCACGCCATGCATCATAATGCAGTTGACCACCATAACCCTCAAATTTGCTCGTGAATAGTGCTCATGGCAAAATCTGGTTTAGTGATGGGAAAAAGATTAGTGTCATTTTGGTCTTGCTTGCTGCTACACCATGTCTCGACAACTGCTCCAGAGACGTTTGACTGACACTGAGATGGCCAGAGGTGTCGGGATGCTGGAGGCTGGGTCTTCTCAGCGTCAGGTGGCTCAAGCTGTCAATGTCACGCAAAGTGTCATCTCACGACTATGGAATCGCTACCGGACTACAGGGACTGTCTCACGAAGGCATTCTGGTGGCAGAACTCGTATCACAACTCAGCGAGAAGACGGATTCCTCGTCATGCAGGCTCACCGACACCCCTTCTGGAACGCGACTCAGCTCCAAAATGACCTCCGCCATGCAACTGGGAGTCGGATTTCTACTGAAACTGTGAGGAGGAGACTTCATGAGGCTGGCCTAAGCTCCAGAGCCCTCACAATCCGCGTTCCTTTGACTCAGCAACACAGGAGAGGAAGACTTGCCTGGGCACAGCAGCACGCAAGGTGGACCGGCCGTCGCGGAATGGACGCCCGTCTTGTTCACGGACGGGTCAAGGTTTTGCCTGGACATGACAGATCATCGCCAGAGAGTGTGGAGACGTAGAAATCAACGATTCCACAATGCCTTTGTGGCCCAGCACGACCGGTATGGCGGCGGTTCCCTGATGGTCTGGGGTGGTATCAGTGTTTAGGGCAAGACCGACCTCCACGTGTTCTGGAACGGCACGCTGACGGCAATACGGTACCGGGATGAGATTTTGGACCCTGTCGTGAGACCCTACGCTGGCGTCATTGGTCTCATGTACGACAACGCCCGCCCACACAGAGCACGCATTGTGGACCAGTACCTAGAAGAGGAATCCATGGAGCGCATGGAGTGGCCAGCCAGGTCCCCGGATCAATCCAATTGAACACGTTTGGGACATGATCGGACGATCTGTACGTGCACGTGTCACCCCATCCCGCACGCTGGTGCAGCTTGGACAGGCCCTTCAGCAGGAGTGGGACCAGATCCCCCAACAGACGATCCGGAACCTCATCTGTTCATGAGGCGGCGCTGTCAGGCTGTCATTCCGGCTCGAGGAGGTCACACGCGATACTGACATTCCATTAATTTTCATCTCGTTCAGCAACACCTTGTTCGCTTTTGAATGACACCACCTTTTTCTGCCCATATGCTGAATATCCCTGATTTTGAGGGTAGGCTGGGACTTCTGTCTTTTCAACTGTTTTTTGAATGAAATTTTCGGTTATGATTGTTCTGTTTTGTTGCCTCATGCCCGAGGATTGCAATGTATTTACCATAATGAAATAAAAGCAAATTGTCTATTCAACAGTCTTTGTAGTGATGCAAAGCAAATGTGGAGTAGTATATAATTGTCACAAGTGACATTGCGACCTGTTTTGAAGAAGTGTGTTGCTAACTGGAGAGCCATGTTGCTGCCAATGTTCACTTGCCTGTCTTGGCCCAAAGGCCTTCCCAGATAAGGAATCTCCAAAAGAGGGTAACTGTATATTGAATTGTAAATTTGAATATTTGCTGGTACGCTTCCAAGAACGATGCTCAGTGGCTGGATTCTTAGAATTAGCTGGCACGATTCCAAGAACAATGCCTCCAAGATTTCAGATTTTTCTCAGAAACGTAAGCATCTGCATATGGTTTTGCCCAAATAAGATAATGAAAGTTCATTTTCCAGTCATATTGCTTTTGTTTCTGGTGATACTTCTTGATTTCTTGGAAAAAGGAGAATTGGAAAGTTCCTCACTTTCAAGGAACTATACCGAAACAGACTGGATTATGAGAGAGAACTCAGTTTCCTTCGCAAGGAAAACAAACACAAAATACAATAAATGAGAAGATTGAGATGAGGTACGTGCAATGCTGTACTTTATTCGTCACAAAAGGTATGGGTCCTGAAAGACCCACATCATCCAGACATGAAGAATCAGCTGAATCTCTCTTTGAAATGCATGGGTCTTGAACGACCCACATCGTCCTGACAGGAATATTCGCTATTCTCTCTCGGTAAAAAGTATGGGTCTTAAACGACCCACGTTGTTGTTTGTGTGGTGTTCAAAATCAGACATTGTTTATTTGTTTATTTTTTTACCAAATAGTACCAGATTTTGGGAAAATGTGATCTTTTAGGAGTTTGAGGAATACTTAAAGTTTGACTGAAAAATTCCCAATAGTTCAGGAGATAATTAGAGTTAAACACCCTTCTGGGTCCTAAATGACCCACATAGCCCGGTGAAGGTTAAGTAAGGATTGAAGGAAGTGGATGATTTTGCGTGTCGCGTGTGCTATTGGAAGCACATCCAATCCTGAACATCTTCTTCCCACGAACACTGAGGGTCTGGAATAAACTTCCGTCAAGTACTACCTCGCCTCCTTCACTTGAGTCCTTCCGGGAGAGACTTGGCAGCAGCCTCCATAACCTGTAGTCAACCCCCGTCACCCCCTAATTGTACCCCCCCCCCCCAATGTACATAGTTTAAACCATTTAATTCTCCCTCCTGACCACATCCAGATATTGGTCAACTGAGTGACGCGCAAAATGAATAACGCTTCCTGAGCCCAACTCTAAAGCGGAAGAAGAAGACGAAGAAGCAGTAGAAAGAAGTATAAAAAGGAGTATAACTTGATAGCCGCATAGATAAAACAGCTCTTCTAGATTTGAACAGGTTATGTTTTGCCCATCCATGCACAATGACCCTACAGGCACGTCATTTCGCGAAGGACACATCATAATGTTTTCGCCATATAGCAACATCTGGTCGACATGACAATCGTCGACAGACAGACCGCCGAGTGTTTCCAGTGCTGCTCTATTCCAAACGGTAGCAACGCCAAGACAGAGAGTTTTCAAGAAGCAGCACCGTGTGTTTCCATGTCCAAATTTAAGTAGCACCGTGTGTTTCCGTATTCAAATTTGAGCGGCACGGACTTCAAGTTTGTCGGCGTGAAACTGAGAAAGAGATTGTTTTATCAACCAGGGTCCGTATGTAAAGGTCGAGGTTAATTTAACCCACGGCTACAGGCCTAACCCAGTCTAGGACAAAAGAAACCCCAAAAGCTAAATTAAATACAAAAGGAAGCGAAGAAGGGAAGAAAAAATTTCCTTCTATAACGGCTTAGGCACCTTGCTGGAATGAGCCCGCTTCTTGGTTTAAAACAAACAACAACAAACAAACAAAAACCAGAAAATTTATCCCTAGAGTTAGTTTAGTTCGAGGTTAGACTCTAGCCCGGGGCTAAAAACCCTAACCACGACTTTTACATACGGGTCCTGACAACTTTGACTAACGCAATAGTACAATGCAGAGATGTATGCAAGCTCATATTAATTTCGAAATATACGGATTTTTTAAATCATCGTAGAAACTTTTAATTGAAGGGACTAATGCTACCATGTTCATGCTCACTGAACTGTTCGTGGTGTCAATCATCACACCGCGTACACATCTGGACAGCGGCGTCTGTAATGCCGGCACTGAGCCAACAGAAGCGTGCACGATGAAGCGGCGTCCACACTGAGCGCTCCAGTAATGTAACAACAGTCGTAGAATTTGAATGTTCGACCGCTCACGCATTGTGTCACATAAAGAGCTGTACTAACAACCAACATACAGTGTTTCGATCGTGCAGGCGCACTCACGAGCAAAACTGTTCCAAAATGTAAGCTGGCTAAGCAAAGATGGAATTAATCCGTTTCATTCAATTCAAATTACTTTATTAGTCCCAGAGGGGACATTATAGGCCACCATAAAAATAATAATAGTTTAAAGCCGAGAAGCACCGGAAAGACTAGAGTCCATTCTGATTACACCCCCGTGTACAGCGACATCTGGTGGACGTGACAATTGTCGACAGGGAGACGGGCTAAAGCCAGTGACAGACGACGTCGATAGTAACAGCCGTTGGAGATTTCAACTCATCAAAGATTGCCCGACGCCGTCAAGACATTTGGCATCCACTCTTCCTCGGCCAGCTGCGACCATAGACAGCGACGGCTATGGAAGACGTTCTGACAAGGAACTGAGTTGAGGAAATATGTGAAAGTGTCCAGCGTCAAGGGGAAATAACATCTTGTCGACAGATTTCTCATCAAGCTCTTCTCCGGCTCCGAACAACCTCCGTGGCAGATCTCAGTCGATGGAGTATTAATAATACATAAAACTTCATAATAAAACAGCATGACACAACCAAAAATTGTTACAGTCATGCACGCAAGCACGATATACACTACAAGTACTGATGCATCTCAGCGTGCGAAAGATAAAGCGGTGTCTTGATTCGACAAAATGCTGAAGAGAAAATATGAGAAAACACGTCATCTGTAAACACGTTAATGCATTTACGCCCGAAAATTTGTGGAATTTACACCAAAGCAATGAAGCCGGTATTCCATGGAAAGCACTGAAAAATGAAGCATGTCACAGAAAGATACGTTTTCTAAATTGAAAAACATTTTCTCACTGTGTGTGAGAAATGTTATGTTTAGATTTATGATTATCTTAAGTTATGCACAGTCGGTTTTATGTTGTTAATTCTCAAGTCTTGCTATGTCTTGAGAGTCTTTTGTTTGTATGTCATGTTGTTTATGTGATGCAGTGTGTCTTGAGAGTCTTTTGTTTGTATGTCATGTTGTTTATGTGATGCAGTGTGTCTTGAGAGTCTTTTGTTTGTATGTCATGTTGTTTATGTGATGCAGTGTGTCTTGAGAGTCTTTTGTTTGTATGTCATGTTGTTTATGTGATGCAGTGTGTCTTGAGAGTCTTTTGTTTGTATGTCATGTTGTTTATGTGATGCAGTGTGTCTTGAGAGTCTTTTGTTTGTATGTCATGTTGTGTATGTGATGCAGTGTGTCTTGAGAGTCTTTTGTTTGTATGTCATGTTGTTTATGTGATGCAGTGTGTCTTGAGAGTCTTTTGTTTGTATGTCATGTTGTTTATGTGATGCAGTGTGTCTTGAGAGTCTTTTGTTTGTATGTCATGTTGTTTATGTGATGCAGTGTGTCTTGAGAGTCTTTTGTTTGTATGTCATGTTGTTTATGTGATGCAGTGTGTCTTGAGAGTCTTTTGTTTGTATGTCATGTTGTTTATGTGATGCAGTGTGTCTTGAGAGTCTTTTGTTTGTATGTCATGTTATTTATGTGATGCAGTGTATTTTGGGCAACAGCAATTTCCCTTTTGGGGATGAATAAAGTATTTTCAATTCAAATCAATTCAATTGAACAATGGCTGATTTACAATACACAGCGGATTTGTTTTGTTGTAGTAGTTTTCGGAACAAGTGAGAGTCATTTCCGTGGTTGACCTGATATAAGTAATATATATCTCCTAGATCTAAGTACCGCATTCAGCTTTACTTACTTCCCCTACTTTGAAATTGACCTGATTGAGCGCATGATTTCGGCTTTAGCGACGCCTTTGTTCCTAGCCTCTCTATATTAAATAGATGTGTGTGTGTGTGTGTGTGTGTGTGTGTGTGTGTGTGTGTGTGTGTGTGTGTGTGTGTGTGTGTGTGTGTTTTCGAAACCAGATTCTATTGAGCAACCTGATCTCTTCAACACCTATCAATTCCTGGTAATATCCTCGCAGCTGCACATAGCTGAGACAAGAGTAGATTGGCTGGACAAGCGCATCGCCGATACGCCTCTCGCGTCAATGTCTTTCATGTCCCACAACTTTCCTCTCTGATCCGAATTAACCACTTTTTCCTTTATGTGTTTCTGTGAAACCCCCCATAACCCGACAAAGCCTCGGTTAGGAATTCGGGACACAGCTAAGGGCCGCATTTGGGTATTTCTTTTCGACTGAGAATTTTTGTGAGCCAGACTTGAAAGGTTTCCAGTCAGTTCTTTTTACTGGAAATGTCTATTCAATAACTATGCGCTTGTGCAAATCTCTAGGTGGTTACAAACTGACTTAAGATGTTCAGCAGTGTGTTGATGTGTTCTGTGTGAGGGTTGAGTTTGTGGGCACAAGTACTTTCTTTATACTGAGCGAAAGTGTATTTAGAAAGCTATCATGATTGGTAAAGATACGAAACAGCACGTGTTCGTGCGTGCGTGCGTGCGTGTGTGTGTGTGTGTGTGTGTGTGTGTGTGTGTGTGCGTGCGTGCGTGCGTGCGTGCGTGTGTGTGTGTGTGTGTGTGTGTGTGTGTGTGTGTGTGTGTGTGTGTGTGTGAGGTGGGGGGGGGGGGTAAGAGGTAAAAAAGAAGAGAGGCACAAGAGTTTGGCAAATGAAAAAAATCAGCGTGCAAGTGTGTGTGTGTGTGTGTGTGTGTGTGTGTGTGTGTGTGTGTGTGTGTGTGTGTGTGTGTGTTAGTGCGTGTGTCTGTGTGGTTGTCTGCGTATGCATGTTTTTCCACCTACAATGCCTTAAGTGTCTGGGAAAAACAAACACCACCAGTACCACTCCAGATCTTCCAGGTTACTCTCCCACCATGTCGGGGCCTCAGCAGTGTGTAAAATACTTCAGACTGAAACAACGCCCCTAGTCAGGGGGAGCCCACAATTATCGCCACTGGCGAGCTCTTTGGAGTTTGGAGGGGCAAAGGATATAGCGCAAGTTATGGCACAGTTTAAGGGGCCCGGTTTGGGTTGTAAATCCCTAAGGCACCTCTTCCTGTGGATTTCATGAGCATTTTATGCTTGCAGGAGCCCTGTAGCAACCCAGGACGAGAAATAAAAGCAAATATTGCAAAATTAGCATACAGATGTTTCCAATAAAGTCTATATGAACGTTTCGCATAAAACCATCCTTTCTTCCATATTACGGCAAGGCGGGGAGGTGGGTTGGTCTTTTCGGAACCCGATAAGCGATGGAACGGCTCGGAGGTGGGGGAACACACGGTCGAGAAAAGTCGATCGCGCTGGCTTTAATTTTGTTGACGGGACCATACGTGATTCGCTTTCTGAGGAGAAATTTTCGCCTGTAGTGATGTGCCTCTGCTCAGAGCTCGGTGTCTGAAATTCTGGGAGTGTTTCGGCCGAGAAAATGAATTCCATGCCTCGTGCAATCGAAGGTGTCGTGTTGACTTGTTTGTGTCTTTGTGGTGTAGACCGGAAGTGTGTGTCGGAATTGGTGGTGTGGATTCGGGATGCAGATCTGGAAATTTCTTGGATTTACAACTTGGGACTGAGACGAATTAAAGGATTCTCCAAACACCCAACTCTCTACACTTTCCCAGGCGAATCCAGAAGACTTGGGGAAAAAAAAAAACCGTGAGTAGCGCTCACCAGGATAATTTGCCTACTGCTACAGCTGTTTCTCTGTGGATTACAAGGAATAACCTGAACGGATACCCAAACAAGATACCCACGCAGCATCCTGTCTTATACCAGTATGACTCTCTCTCTCTCTCTCTCTCTCTCTCTCTCTAAGTTCTGCTAGAACAGGACAGCACAGTACAAAGTGCTAGAAAAGAATTCATTCCCCCAAAAGTATACCTCGTCGCCTAATACCTTCAGACTTGCCCTGTTGATATCATGTGCAGATGCCAAGGTCATGCAACGGTTTGCAACTTACTTATATAAAGCGCTTAAACGTAGAGACACAATTCGTAGTTAATTATGTCTGTTGTTTATGCTAATACTGATGGACGTGTGCTTGTGCCACTGTGATTATATGCGAATCTTGCTATGTTCATACCCACCAAGCTTTGCATGAGCCCAGTGGCCTACCAAATAAAATTCAATTCAGTTCAATTCTCTGGCTGTCTGTCTGTCTGTCTGTCTGTCTCTCTGTCTCTCTGTCTCTCTCTCTGTCTCTCTGTCTCTCTCTCTCTCTCATTCGTTTCTTTTTGCACAAGATGGACGCAAGGCGTGTCTGCGTGCATTACTTTTTCTCGTGTCATCACATTTCATCTGCTCTCTCTCTCTCTCTCTCTCTCTCTCTCTCTCTCTCAATTTCTTTTTTTTTTTAAATACCAAGTTTGAAAACTGGTCGTCAGTCCAACAATGTTTACCATTTTCAAAGAAAGGCTCTCTCTCTCTCTCTCTCTCTCTCTCTCTCTCTCTCAATTTCTTTTTTTTTTTAAATACCAAGTTTGAAAACTGGTCGTCAGTCCCACAATGTTTACCATTTTCAAAGAAAGGCTCTCTCTCTCTCTCTCTCTCTCTCTCTCTCTCTCTCTCGTGTGCATCTACATCTCACGACAAACATAAGAAAGTTCTTCTCTCCTGTCTACATCTTACGTTGGAGTCACCCCGACATTCTAGTGTTGAAATACCACATCGGAATCCTCACAACGGACTCCCTCTGCGTGTTCATGGAATCGATTGGCAATTACGGAGCCTGCGGTATTGTTTTCAGTTTTATCGGCACCACGTGAGAAACGTTTTGTTCCCGAGAATTGATAGCGCAGCCTCCCCGCCAGTACGGGAATCCCAAACAACATGTGATATACAATGCATTGTGTACGGATACGTAGTTTGCTCTTAACCACCGCCAGTCGCATGTACCGGTATTCTTCTTCTTACTTACTTAGGCCCCTGGCTCCACGTGGAGCATAGGCCATCGACAACCCTTCGCCATCGCACTCTGTTCTGGGCTATTCTTGCCACTCCAGTCCAGTTGGTCCCCTGCTTATATAACTCTGCCTCAGTGTCCCGCCTCCAGCTGTTGCGAGGCCGGCCTCTCTTCCTTTTCCCCTGTGGGTTCCATGTCAGGGCTTGGCGTGTGGTGCTGGATGCTGGCTTCCTGAGGGTGTGTCCAATCCAGCCCCACTTCCTCCGCAGGATCTGCTTGGCCGCTGGTTCCTGCCCTGCTCGCTCCCACAGCTCTTCGTTCCGGATCTTCTCTGGCCATCGGATGTTGAAGATGCGCCTCAGACAGGTGTTGAGAAATGTCTGGATCTTCTGCTGCATCGTCTTCGTTGTCCTCCATGTTTCGCATCCGTAAAGCAGAACTGACTTCACGTTGGAGTTGAAGATGCGAAGTTTGGTTCTTATGCTGACAACTTTGGATGCCCAGATGTTCTTCAGCATGACCATTGCTGCTCTTGCCTTGCCGATTCTGGCTGTGACGTCTCGGTCTGTGCCTCCCTGTCCATCAACCACACTCCCCAGGTAGACAAAGGATTCTTCTTCTGGTGATATGAAATTACTGTACACACCTAACTGACACCGCGGTTTTTTTTTTAATCAAATATTAAAAAAAACAGGGAGCATAAAAGACATAAAAGGCTTATTAACGTCGCATTGTTCAAAATAAACACAATTCTATGATTCCGACACTAAAATAGCTGAGCTACGCGTCACACCACGTGACTGTCATGTGTTCTTGTCTGGTGTGTGAGAGACTTCGTGTGATTCCTGTGAGCGTGCGGGTTGATTTCAGTTCGCGGCGCTTTGACCCAAGAACCCCGTGAAAACGCCTGCATACAATGCACATTTATTATTATTATTATTATTATTATCATTATTATTACTACTCCTACTACTACTTCTACTACTACTCAAAAGCCATCTTAAGCTGTCTGAAGACCTATGTATTTAAAACCGATGATTAGTATACAAGCGGTTTTTTACCACAAAACTTGCAGTCTGGTACATTGCCTACATGGCGCCTATGTGTGTGCGCGCGTGTGTATGGAAGCTGGTTTCTATGAGTATTCTGCGTTTGTTTCTTGGTGTGTAACATTTGTTCTTATGTGGTTGCTTTATGCTTCATGTGTATCGTCGACTGTGCCTGTTTTGATTTCCGTCATTATGTACGGCGCGTAGAGCCTGGTGTGTACATGTATAATAAATCAAGTCTCCTATATATTTCCGTCATTATGTACGGCGCGTAGAGCCTGGTGTGTACATGTATAATAAATCAAGTCTCCTATATATTTCCGTCATTATGTACGGCGCGTAGAGCCTGGTGTGTACATGTATAATAAATCAAGTCTCCTATATATTTCCGTCATTATGTACGGCGCGTAGAGCCTGGTGTGTACATGTATAATAAATCAAGTCTCCTATATATTTCCGTCATTATGTACGGCGCGTAGAGCCTGGTGTGTACATGTATAATAAATCAAGTCTCCTATATATTTCCGTCATTATGTACGGCGCGTAGAGCCTGGTGTGTACATGTATAATAAATCAAGTCTCCTATATATTTCCGTCATTATGTACGGCGCGTAGAGCCTGGTGTGTACATGTATAATAAATCAAGTCTCCTATATATTTCCGTCATTATGTACGGCGCGTAGAGCCTGGTGTGTACATGTATAATAAATCAAGTCTCCTATATATTTCCGTCATTATGTACGGCGCGTAGAGCCTGGTGTGTACATGTATAATAAATCAAGTCTCCTATATATTTCCGTCATTATGTACGGCGCGTAGAGCCTGGTGTGTACATGTATAATAAATCAAGTCTCCTATATTATTATTATCATTACTACAACTACTACTACTACAATACAATACAATACAATACAATAAATCCTTATTATCCCCTTATGGGGAAATTATGGTGTGGGGATCATAAAAACATAAGATATTACATTAAAATCACTCAAACAAATAAATATACAGCTTAAAATATCACATCATATCCTAAATATCACATCATTGCTATGGCATCACAGCTTTAAAACACACACACACACACACACACACACACACACGCCCCCCCCCCCACCCCACCCCCACCAACCTGATCAGCTGACAGCCACAGGCATGGCACCCTTGGATTTTCTATTTAGACGGTATAAAACTAAGCTGATATCTTTTACTACTACTACTACTACTACTACTACTACTACTACTATTTCTAATACTGAGTATTGTATAGGCGCCTTACCCAATTTCGTGAATCGGTTTAAAGCGCCGCGAACTGAACCCATCACGCACGCTCACATGAATCACACGCATCCTCTCTTACACTGGACAAAAACACATTACAATCACGTGGTGCGAAGGGTCAGCTCAGCTATTTAAATTTCGGAATTTAGAATTGCATTTATTTTTCAAATTTGGTAAGTAGTAGTAGTAGTAGTTGTTGTTGTTGTTCTTGTTGTAGAAGAAAATAAGTGTTAGATGTGATAGGCAGTCATGACACGAAACTGGGGATAAGTCCAGAGAAGCATGATTTAGCGGTTATTTTTCAAATCGTTAATTGGGTTTCGCAAATGTGCTCGACGTCTCCCGGGTATACTATTGAGACCTTTCTGCTCTACAGAGCGACAGGGGGCGCCTTTGTTCTTAGCTGGGTTCAACGTCTGCAACTCAAAGACATGCGTCTGTATCTAAAGAAGATAAGATAACTGATACAGAAGGTTGCGAATCGAAAGAGAAAGGGGGAAAAACCCAAAAAAAGACAACAAAGAAAAAAACATCTGGTTAGTTTCGAGCTCAGATTTCAGATCGGCAGCTCATGTCTCACTGGTATGCACCTGTATGCATCATTCTGCGTTGAACTTAGTTAAGAAATGGAAAATTTTAGATGACGATGTTTGAAGGATCTCTGTGTGAAAAGGTCTACTTTTAGCCAAGCGTATACGCATTGCAGGTAACTTGCTGTCCCAGTTTAATGTTGTTGCTGTTCTTGTTGTTGTTGTGGTTGTGTCTCAGTAACCCCCCCCCCCTCTCTATCTCTCGATGTTTTTTGTAGCGTACTAAAGACAGTAAGAGAGCCATGAGCTGGAAAACAAAGCATCAGTCTGTGTGTGTGTGTGTGTGTGTGTGTGTGTGTGTGTGTGTGTGTGTGTCCGGAACTCTCTCTCTCTCTCTCTCTCTCTCCCCTCCTCCAGTTCGATGAAAGTGCTCCTAATGCAAGCGAAAACGAAAATTTCGTTCTTTAGTTCATTCACCCATTCATTTATTTATTCGGGTGTGCGATTAGTAATCGATTCATTCTCTCTCTCTCTCTCTCTCTCTCTCTCTCTCTCTCTCTCATACGTGTTGTATGTTTTAGCTCAAGCTGTGTTTTGGGTTGGTGGCCCGTAACAATAAATGTTCGAGTTCGAGTTCTCTCTCTCTCTCTCTCTCTCTCTCTTTTCAGTCAGGATTTCGCCCCAAGCACTCTTGCCACACAGCGCTGACCAGACTGGTCGACACATGGCTCACTTCGATGGATCATTCACAACAAACCGGCACTGTTTTTCTCGATTTTAAAAAAGCATTCGACTTAGTGAATCACACCATCCTTTTACAAAAACTCCAACCGTATCTGTGTAATTCCGATGCTGTTACGTTTTTCGAATCGTACCTATGTGATAGAAGACAAAAAGTGCTTCTTAATGGATCATATTCCTTTCAAGGTCTAGTAAAACATGGTGTGCCTCAGGGCTCTGTCCTTGGGCCACTACTGTTCTGTATATTTATTAATGATTTACATCTCCACTTGAGCGAAGATGTCATATGCGATATGTTTGCTGATGACACAACACTCCACACACCAGACAAAAGTATCACAGTCATTAGCAAGCGTCTCCAGAAGGGACTGCAAGATGTCTCTGACTGGTGCGACTTAAACGCTATGGTGCTTAACCCAACCAAAACTGAATGTATGGTGATAGCTACACGCCAAAAGCATCAACTTGCACCTTTGACTCTCCATTTGTCCCTCAATGACAGCACTATAAAACAGGTCACACAGCACCGACTGCTTGGTCTTACTATTGACCGCCACCTTCAGTGGGAACCCCACATCAATAATGTTTGTAAAAGTGTCTCTCGAAATTTGTACATGCTGTCAAAGTTGCGATTCATAACAGATGCTGACACGCGTAAGTTATTCTACAATGCCCATATCAAGTCCCACATAGACTATGTGTCAACGGTGTGGGATGGTTCTAGTGCGGTTCATTTGAAGAGGCTGAATTCTTTACACAGGAGAGCTGCAAAATTAATATTACCACTACCAACCTTCTCAACAGATCAAAAACTTAAAGTGTTAGAAATTCTTCCCCTACAGTGCCACTTTCAGTTTAACAAAGGAATGTTTATGTACAAACTCCGCAAAAAGTTAGTTCCGGAATATCTTGCATGTACTCTCTCAGAATCCACATCCATAGACTCTAGGTTAGGACTAACTTTTAAAATCCCCCGTCCCCGCATTGACATGTATAAAAGTAGTTTCGCATTTTCCGGAACTTCATTGTGGAATTCTCTTCCTGTCCATGTTAGGCACAGTCGGTCAGCCTCATCATTTAAAAGCAGCCTCTTCAAATATCTATTAGCCAACAAATAACAAACAATCATAAAAATAGGTGCCACACGTTCACATAAATATGGACATACTAGTTCATACATGCGATAATAGTGTGTGTGTGTGTGTGTGTTTGAAGTTTCTTGTTCCAGGTTTACGTATGTTCGATCATTTGGCTTTTTTTTTTTTTTTTTTTTGTTTAGTTGTTTGTTCTTAAAAACGGCAAGTTTGAAAATTGGTTGCAAGACCAAAACTTCCACCGTTTTCAAATAAAGTTATTTCAATTTCAATTTCAATTTCAATTTCTCTCTCTCTCTCTCTCTCTCTGTGCGTCTCTCTGCCTGTGGGCGTATGCCTATTCTTCAATATTCTAATATCTTACCTAGTAGCTACCACAAAGGCGTCAATCGAGAATAGCCACCATTCCGTAGTGCACCCGAGGCTAAATTGAGTTTTCCCCGCACACTAAAACTCCTCTTTCGATTATATATGGATTTTTAAAACTGCAGTATGGTCTGTGGGATGGCAAGACACCAGACAATGTGTCTCGTCGTGGCTTTCTCTTTTCGAGTAAGACGCAACCGCTTGCGGACGTCCAGAATAGTGAGCTTCGAGAGACTCCCGCACTCAAAACCGCAGTTTTTCCAACCTGAACCGAAAAAACTTGCCCCCCTGCCACGTTAGTCGCCTCCGTAAACAAATTACTTGCGGCAGTCAACACTTTATTTGCCTTTCCAATGTGCCTGAAAGCTTCGCCGGACAATAGAAATATGACAGATATGAAGGATCGCTCCTTAGGATCTGCGATGGCCCAGTGGGAAGTCTCGGCCGCGGTTTCTAAACCATGGCGGGTGCCGGCAGACTGTGAAATAAGGGTGTAGACAGTACCCTGCTGCGATCGGGGTGGCTGGGTAGCGCCAACTCCGACCGTGACGTCAACGTGTTGGGACGTGAAGGGGTGTATGCCGTGTTTTCTCTGTCTGTTCCTTTCTATCTTCTGTCTCTGTCTGTCTGTCTGTCCATTTGTCTTTTTCTCGTTCTTTCTTTCATTATTCATTCATTCATTCTTTATTTTGTTCGTTCATTCATTCTGCCTGTCTGTTTGTCTGTCTTTCTGTCCGTCCGACCGTCTGCTTTTCTGGTTTTCTTTCTTTCTTTCTTGTTCTCTGTCTCAGTGTCTTTCTGTCTGGACATCCGTCTGTTTTTCTATCTGTCTTGCTGGCTTCCTTTCGTTCTTGCTCTCTGTTTGTTTTTCTATCTTACTTCTTGCTTGTCTTTCTTTCTTTGTGCTTTTTCTCCTTGCCCCGTCTATGAGATCACCCAAAAGTTGTGGAAAAGGACGTTAAACTCCCGAACACCCATCCCCCACCCTTTTTTCTTTGTGTCTTTTCGCTGGTTGTATATGGCCAGAACCAGTTGCATCAACAAAACCGTTTTCATTGACACCTTACTTCACAAGTCTTTTGACGAGAAGACAACACACACACACACACACACACACACACACACACACACACACACACACACACACACACCTGAATCAGCACAAGTGTCCTTTTACCCGAAAACGGCTGTTACAGGTATATGACAACTCGATTTTAATGTAATGCTTTCCGTGCACAGCTTGCTCAGTTTTGCATATGGCTGACGAGTTTTAGATAGCCGGATTACAAAAATAGCGAAAGGTAAAAAAAAAAAAAAAAAAAAAAAAATCTTAGGACGTTTCGCTAACCGCTGGAAAATTTGCCAACAGATGAAAGAACATGCACACGCATCCATGTGTGCAACTAATGCACGGATACATCTGATTAAACAGAATGGAAAACCCAGATATACAACAAATAAACAAACAAACAAAAAATCCGATGAATGAACATTTCATGAACATCTGTCGTGTGCATTGGTTTTGCTTCTTTTTTTTTTTTTTTACCGCCAACACACACCTTCCGTAACACACCGAAAGGAAGGGGTAATACGCATTAATATTCCACCTCCGCGCTCCCTGCAGGTTTCAACCGCGGTTCCGGGTGCACTATTTCACGGGTGGGTGCACAAGACAGAATCGTCACGGTAATATCTTGACTGTACAAGTCTTGCTGTGAGGGGTTTTCTTTCTTTCACGGATCGGTGACTCAGTTGGAATATTTAAATGTTATCCGAATCAGAAGTTAGAGGGGAAAAAATCCCTGATATTACATTAGAAATGAGGTTGCATTTTTTTTTTTTTTCAATTCTGATGGCTGAAAACTCTCACTGACCCTCTGTCTTTGTCTCTGTCTGTCTGTCTCTGTCTGTCTGTCTGTTTCTCTGTCTGTCTGTCACACACACACACACACACACACACACACACACACACACACACACACACCATCCTACTTCATGATCTTAAAAACTCAACAACAGAGTTCTGACACTGAACACAAAACGTAGGTCGCTGTTGCCGAGTATTTTTCCAAGGTTTTCGGCACCACTTACATTGTCCATACTCTGACATTACCTTCTGCAATTCACTGCGGACCCCCCCCCCCCCCTCCCCTTTCCCCCGACAACCAAGGCAGATGTTGCCTTTAAACTGTTCAGCATTACTCCGGGGAACAATTTTTATGTGCCGGTACTATTGACAATTCTTTGTGGTTTCCGCTCGTGTTGTGTTCGAACTTTGCCTGGGTGCAGCTTACATGTTTTCCGCTTGGAGTTTCGTGCAAGTGGATATCATCGTATGTACCTGCATGGCCACTCAGGCATGCAGCCCCTGTAGGAGTGTATGTGTCTTCTTCGTACAGGTGTGGGATTTCATAAAATACTAACAGAGTCATACTAGCGTGGAAATACTGTAGGAAATTCTCTACTTATTGCAGTCAAGGCTTCATCTCCAAATATTAGGACAAAAGTTTCATGTCGTGGCTGACCTTGAAGACGTAGGACATCTGGTCTGAATATTACTCACCGTGACGCAACCACCATAGGATATATGAGCGCCGTAAATTAAAAAAAAGAAAAGAAAAAAAAAAGCGATCGGACATTTCGAGAATGACTCAATGCGCGTACTCGTCCCGCATTCATACCAACAAATATGCAACACACACACACACACACACACACACACACACACACACACACACAGAGAGAGAGAGAGAGAGAGAGAGAGAGAGAGCAGTTGAATCAAGAGGAAGTAAGTGGGCCTAGTCCAAAGCCAACCGGAACAGATACGTTTTCAAGTCAGACTTGAAACGCTCTATGTCCGTCAAGTCTCTCAGACCGGCAGGTAGTGCGTTCCACAGTGACGGGGCAGCGAAGCTAAACGCGCGCTCTCAGACATACTGTCGTAGGAACTTTCAAAAGTTTTTCACAAGAAGAGCGAAGAACCGAATCATTCAGACAAACTAGCTTACATACGGGCTTACAAGCGAAACTTGTTTCAAGCAGAAGTTGCCTTTTGTGAAACCCACTGAACAAGGGAACAGAACGTTTAACCGAGAACTTCACCTCAAACATCAGAAAGAAAAACAAAACAAAACTGAAAACTTCATATTATGCAACACACATATCTGACCCCACAAGCAACAGCAAAATATAATTCTACTAAAAAAGAATTAACACGTGTAAAAACAGGGTTTACGAGTATAAAGCGGTTACGCCCTATTCCAGCTGTGCATGCATCACATCCGCACACCACAAGGACCGACGCGCACGGTTGGCTGGTTTCATGAATAAATTTATTTCAACCACGCTTTCACTATGATGGCCAACAGTAGTAAATTTGTCCTCCCAGTCTTACGGCGTGTTAGACGTCTTGTTTTGCACGCGTTAGCAAAATGAGAAACAAGGTGGTATATAATATAGGCTCGGCGGCTTCTGGCGAGTGGTTATGCAAAGCATCTTTAGCATTCTCCTGAGGGGGCTATCGTGTTTTCACTGCTGTGTGTGTATTACGGTACGGATCAAGCAACGTTTGAGGAAAGGAAAGAAACAGATAAACAAACAATCAAACAAACACAGCAACTGCAACAACAACATAAAGGCCTGTTCAGTATCCTACTTAGATTAGCTGCATGCAAAAGCATTTTAAATGAGCGGTGATCTAACAGGTAGCGCTGCTGAACGGCCGTCACCAATGAAGCGTGGGTTCGAGCCCAGGTCGAGTTTGTGATATGTGATACCGACTTTCCTGACTACCGGGCTGCTCATTGGGGGTTTCTCTCCGGGTTATCAGGCTTTCCTCCTACAGCAAAATTGAAAAATAGGATAGGTATTGGGTGGCACTGCACCGCGGCGACGCACTTCCCCTGGGGGAAGCAGCCCGAAAATCCCGAAAGGGGTAATAAAGTAGTAAGAAAAAAAATACTGGGGATGGGTGGATCTTTCATTAGAAAAAAATAACTGACTTCATCGCTGTGTGTGGGTGTGTGTGAGAGAGAGACACAGAGAGAGAGAGAGAGAGAGAGAGAGACACACACACACACACACACACACACACACACACACACACACACACACACACACACACACACACACACACCACACACACACACACACACACACACACACACACACACATTCAGACAAACAGTGCCAGACAGAACATTTTCCCCACATCATTTAGATCTATACCAGCGAAATTTCTTACAGCTGTGACCACTGGCGGTCCGTCTCGTGAATTGCAATTGGTGATATTTCCAGTAATGATAAGCTGTAAACACACTGTGATGGCTTTTTACTTCCCTGCAAATAGTTTCAGAGGCGTTATCGTCTGATAAGGATATCACCTGATGGTGTCTGACTTTATTATTATTATTATTATTATTATTATCGGTATCATTATGCCTTGGGATTCGCGGTAAATACGAAACACGATATTTTTCAATGAGAGAAAATAGGTTTTCACCTGCTGTGACCAGTACGTTCAATATTCATAGAATACAAAAGTGTAAGCAGAGATGTTAAAACAACATTCTAGATTTCATATCCCGCCGGCTGGGGCCAAATATTTGTGCTGGCCTTTTTTCTCGTTGCCCCGTCTTTGATATCACCCTTATGTGGTGGAAAAGGACGTTAAACTCCCAAACACCCACCCACCCCTAGATTTCATATCATACGGAAATGCAGCATTGCTGTACTCTCCATGAAACAGAACAGCTCTATCTAATCAAGTAGATTTTATTCGCTTCCGAGACATATGGGCAACAAGAGAGAGAGAGAAAGAGAGAGAGAAAGAGAGAGAGAGATAACGAGATAATGATCCTTTATTTTACAACGGAAGAAGTAGTTATAGGCAAAGACAGACAGACAGAGAGAGAGAGAGGGGGGGGGGGAGAGAGAGAGCAGACGATTTCATCGACGCGATAACATTGACGACTTTGTGTCTTCAACGATGTGAAACGGTCATAACCTTTCATAACCTTTTTTTCCAGATTGATAAGGTTCTAATTTAAAACACAAAATTATCGTATGTTTTACAGGGTAAACAATACATGTCATTCATGTCGCTGTAGATCTCCATTCAATTGGCAAACATTAAAAAAAATAAAAAACAACAACAACAACAAACACTAATTATTGAGAAATACAGTGGGATGTCTGTGCGTTTAGCTCTCCACATTAGGATGATATCAACGACGGAACAACTGAGGAAAGGCATTTTTAATCTTTTCTCTTCTTCTTTTGTGCTCCCATCAAGGATTCGAACCCTTATCACGCACACTGAATGTCCAACGCCCTATCAGCTAGGCTACGCGGTTCTAACACTAAATGAGAAGGCTACATCTGGAACTCGTTAAAACAGCAAGGGTCTGATGCACGAAGAGAGACTAGTCAGACTTATCTCTAGTCTCAGACTAATCCCAATTTTTATTAGTGTTTTGTCCCTGAACTACCCACACACTTGCTCTACTCTCTGCTTATGCATCTCATACTAATGTTTTAGTCTCAGCTTAGTCAAGCTAGTCACGGACTTACGTCCTATTCTTGCTCCACGCATCAAACCCCAGAATCTGACATAACATTGTACATACAAATTGTACATGTTTCACAAACACCATGCCTGTACACAAAAATTCTGAGAGGAAACAAAACTGCAGGAAACTCCTGTAAAGTTAAACCTGTGTGGGTCTGGTGTGAAACCCCAATTTGATATGTTGGGAGTTCCGCTGGATGAATCATCCAATCAGTGATAGCGTGGGGTCTCGATAACATCCGATCCACACACCAGGTCCAACTGATCCTGAGTGTAATGTGTTCGTGAAAGGTAGCTGCAACCGCCCCAATTCATTTGTCTCCCCTTACAATGAAAAGCCTGTGGTCGATGAAGGTACTCAATTGGATAACAAATGACTGCTGTGTCTATGGTTTAGTAAAATACATTACGCAGTACCTATCCGGGTCGCAGTTTGAATGATACAAAAAAAACAACAACAAAAAAAACCCAACAACCCTGAAAACCCTGATCAGCTCGTCATGTGCTCTCTCTCTCTCTCTCTCTCTCTCTCTCTCTCTCTCTCTCACACACACACACACACACACACACACACACACACACACACACACACACACACACACACACACACACACACACACACAGATCTTTTGGCCAATATCGTATGTCGTGGATCCCCC
Source organism: Batillaria attramentaria (assembly GCA_018292915.2). Taxonomy (NCBI): domain Eukaryota; kingdom Metazoa; phylum Mollusca; class Gastropoda; family Batillariidae; genus Batillaria; species Batillaria attramentaria. The sequence goes on along the minus strand of JACVVK020000557.1, from coordinate 57,763 downwards.
CTTCTCTCCCCCCCCCCCTCTCTCTTTCTCTCTCTCTCACACACACACACACACACACACACACACACACACACACACACACACACACACACACACACACACATATCTTTTGGCCAATATCTTATGACTTGGAACATCACCCCTCTCTCTCTCTCTCTCTCATCAGCACTGGGTCTGCCCTCTGAGGTATTTTCTGGCACATGTCCCGTGTAAACCCTGCAAGTCTAAATTGTGTTAATTGCAATACACCTATTCTTTTTTTTAAGTATTCCAGTCTTGAAGGGAACAAGTTAAACAAGAAGGGAGCTGGGCTGAGATACGGTAGACGGCGGTCTCGGTCCTTGTCTCAGGTCTTATGTTAACAAAACAGGACCGGAACTTGGCTTCGTACTCCGTCTATTCTTCATTGAATCACATTTCATAATTAACTGAATACGATCAGAATTTGAAGGGCTAACGTTGCAACTAAGGTCGTAGTCGATTCGAATTTGTCTTTGTCTCATGTCTCAGTTTAAAGGCGCTAATGCTACGATTTTACCAGATCGTTCTGAACTGTTTTTGTAGTACCTATCATCACATCACTAAGACACCTACACAGTGACAACGTCCGTAATGCTGGCACTGAGCCAACAGAGGCGTACTCGATGACGCGCCGACCACACTGAGCGCTCCAGTAGTGTAGCAGAAGTCGCATAGAATTTGAATCTTCAGTCGCTCGCGCAAAGTGTAAACAACACTGTATCGCATTAAGAGCTGTACTAATCATCAAGACAGGGTATTTCGAGCGTAGAAAGCGCACTCACGAGCCAAACGTAAGTTGGCTTAGCCAAGATGGATTCAGCGTGTTTTACCAAACACGACCAGAAGTTGGCTTCAAGTTAACCGAATACGACCAACAACAACAACAACAAAAAAGTTGGAGGGAAGATGTCAGGCAAAAAGAGAGTCAAGTTGGGCTAGCTGAGCTAAGAGGGCGACGACGGCCTAAGTCGATTCGAATCCGTCTTTGTCTCATGTCTCATGTTAACCAAATAAGACCACACCAGACCGTCGCTTCAGACTGTGTCTTTTCTGCTTCTCCCTAGCGACACAGCACAAACCGGACGCCTTGGGACGCTTATTTACGACGTCGCTCGTACTGCGTATGCCGGTGCCTTGCCCTAGACGATGAAGTGTCCGGCGAATCCGCCTGTATTTTTGTCCCAGTAATAAGTTAGCCCCACCGCCGCCCCAGGGAAAAATTTTGTGCGACAAAATGTATATCATGCGAGCGTCATGTTCAACTGTGTACGACGTCGGAAGCGACGCTGGAGAAATGTAAGAGGGGAGAGAGAGAGAGAGAGAGAGTGTGTGTGTGTGTGTGTGTGTGTGTGTGTGTGTGTGTGTGTGTGTGTGTGTGTGTGTGTGTGTGTGTGTGTGTGAGTGTGTGTGTGTGAAAGAGAGAGAGAGAGAGAGAGGGTGGTGGTGGTGGGGGGGGTGTTGGGAGTTTAACGTCCTTTTCCACCATACACGGGTGATACCAAAGACGGGGCAACGATGAAAAAGCCACCACAAATATTTGGCCGTAGCAGGGATACAAACTCACGACCCGAGCATTTGAAGTCCAACGCTCTACCATTCGGCCACCCCGGCTCCGAGAGAGAGAGAGAGAGAGAGAGAGAGAGAGGGTGGGGGTGGAGGTGGGTGTTTGGGAGATTAACGTCCTTTTCCACCACATAAGGGTGATATCAAAGACGGGGCTCCACGAGAGAGAGAGAGAGAGAGAGAGAGAGAGAGAGTTTTACATTATTTACACAGATTCATCACCAGACAGACCTTGCACGAGGTGTATGTTCTTTCGTATCAGTACTGATGGCACAAATTATTCAGGGCATTTTTGAGGATGGGTGAGACGATCTTGATGAACAGCCGCGCCTTGCAATGAATACCAAATTCGTGCTCGTGGTTAACAAACCCTATACTCCGGGAATATTCAGCCCGCAAAAAAATAAAACTGTTCGAAAACTGTGATTCAGGATATACTTGCGGTCGCTTTAACCACTGTGCATAATCCGTTCATTAAGTCGAAGCAAAGCGAATAAATAAATAAATAAATAAATTCAAATACAAAAGCTACAAAGCAGAGCATTTAAGATATGATCAAATGAGATTTCTTGATCAACCAAAAAGAGGGGTTTTGTGTCGTGTGTCCGTGTGTGTGTGTGTGTGTGTGTGTGTGTGTGTGTGTGTGTGTGTGTGTGTGTGTGTGTGTGTGTGTGTGTGTGTGTAGTTTCGTCTCGCATCCAGCATTTAAAACCATCAAACCATCACCACAACAAAACGGATCAGACAAAAAGACACATTGCACATTCTCCTGCATACACAAGCCCTGGACACGTTTGCCGCAGCTTTGCCCCCTCCAGAGTTTCCTGTGGCAACCATAAAGGAAAAAATCGTTCGGATTTCATCGGCCCTGCCTCGTGTTTCCACGTTCAATAGCAAGTTAGGTGAACAGGGGACGTGCGGACTGCATAAATCTGTCGTTTGCCCAGCCACCAAGGTCAAGGCATGGCTAGTAGTTTTTGAGTGCAGATTGCGTGAATCGATATGATTACAAGTACTGTGCCGAGGTGTAGAGTTTAAGTGGTGATGTGTGTGTGTGTGTGTGTGTGTGTGTGTGTGTGTGTGTGTGTGTGTGTGTGTGTGTGTGTGTGTGTGTGTGACAGACAGGGAGAAACACGCACACACACACACACACACACACACACACACACACACACACAC
>JACVVK020000557.1:17500-52500 GCA_018292915.2 Batillaria attramentaria | reverse complement strand
TACATCGTGTTTGGGATCTTAACACCGCCACACATAAAATGTATAATAAAAGATAACAATAAACTCTCCAGCGTCTAATAATAACAATATCTGTTCGTGTTTGCCCCCCCCCCCCCCCCCATCTTCTTCTTCTTCTTTTTGTTTCACCTGCAGCTGCTTTTATGTGTAATTTTATCTCCGTATTTGTCCAGTACTGAAAGACCGTTTCCAGCTGCCTTCCCCCAGGATACATATTAATATATACAAAACACTGACACTCTTGCAAACTCCGAAATGACACCACGCGTTTTTGCAGTCGGACTGTTAGTAAACCAAGAAACCGAGAATATTCCGGTTTCTTGCGTTATATTCAGAATGGAATGCACTTTAATTTTGCTTCAAACAATATTTTTCTAATTATTACCGATTTTGAGATATTTAGATGTCAATGATGGTAGATTACTTTATTCCGTGAGTATGTAAAACTCACCATACAATGAATTTCCATTCCAAAGATTTCTCTCCCCCCCCCCTCTCCCGCCCTTGCAATATTCACAGATCATCAGGGATTCCAGGAATTTGTTTATCATCGCTTTAATTTCCGCAGTGAAACAGAAGTCCATTATAAGGCGTGTGTATTCATCAGTTGTATGACACCTGTTCGCGATATGTTATTGCTTGGCGTTCCGTGAGTTTAATTAACTCAAACCCCTGGGTAATATCGCGGAGAAAAATACTAATATAAACGGAATCCCTTACCAGTTGGGAGTATGAGGGCATATCCCTTCATCTTTAACGGCCTTTGCGAAACGCGCGCGTGAGGGGAATCTATTTACCTCGATAGCTCCCTTGATAGAGTTGACGCGCTTGAGAAGCGTGCAATTTCAGACAAATACACGCGATCAGGGGATGATTTCTGGATCAACGACCCTGTTTAAGTAAACGTTGTATTAGTCCCCCCCCCCCCCCAACACACACACACACACACACACACACACACACACACACACACACACACACACACACAATTACAGACAATGATCAGGGCGCCTCATATCTTCACATCTTTCCAGCGCTAGATTATACACAAACACACACACAATCTTTATGATATTGCAATCATCAGCAAAGCGAGAAAATTCACGCACCCTGGTATTGTTTTTATCTGTGGCACGAAGGGTATATTCTCCCGTAAATTTCTTAACGCCTTGCGTGCCAGATACGGCCGAGACTACTAGTGTTATCGTGGCAATAAGACAGCACAGCTACACCCGATGCATTTAGCGATATGCTATACTACCGGTGTTACCAAGGCAATAAGACACGCAGAGTCTTACACCCGACGCATTTAGCGATAAAAAGACGATTACACGGACTTGCGATTTGTTCCGTATTTACGTATTTCGGCAGAGACACTGTCTTTGTCTTTAGCTTATAGAGTGGGCAGGAATTTTACTGTGGATTTTCCTTCACCGGATCCGAGTCAAATATTCAAGTGCAGACTCGTTTACGATGCTTTCGGCCTCACGAGCATGCATAAAATTAGTATTATGTACGTATGTACGCAGTGTCCGAAACCAAACCGGAAGGGGGGGGGGGGCACCAGAATGGAAAACATGTACACATCATGCATGCAGGGAAAAAGAGAAATTTAAAAAAGTGTGTGCCGGTGTATTAATGGCTACGCGATTCCACCCCGGGTGGAGGGGGTAGGTGTGGGTAGCCCGAATTTTCCAGTATCTGTGAGTGTTGTATGAGTTTAAAACGTTACTATTGTAAACTAGGAATCAGTAATTATTATACACGAACTCCAGACACAACGTTCTGATTTCAAAATCTACTATTCAGTTAATCAATAATTTGTTATCAAATTTCTTACAAAGGTTTTGCCCGTCACAGTTACTTGGTCAATTGCAAGCCACATTGAATAATTAGACTGATTTAATTAAATAATAATAATGGTAATAATAATAATAATAATTGCGGATGAAGTATGTAGTCAGGTTTCAGAAACTCTGAAAACATTATTACTCACACGCAAAGCGCTTATTTATTTATTTATTTATTTATTTATTTATTTATTTATTTTTCATTCTTGTTCTTGCTCTTCTTCTTATTATTATCATTATCATTAATTTATGCAAATAAAGGAATTTATTCTATTTTTACTAACTTGATCTAGGCAAAAATTGTTTACTAATTTTCGAGGATGTTTGATTCAATGCGGACTAGCTACGATTTATTTTCAACCAATAAAAGTGAGAACTGTTCATTTCCTGAACAAGCCTCTTGCACTGGCATAGTGTGTCTGTGTGCAGTACCTAGTACCCCATACCCCCTCCATCAAATTGATACCCCCCAACCCCCTCCGAAACCCTTCTCTCTCATCCCACTGAGTTCCTCAAAATGAAATAAAATCAGACAGCAAAGACATTATCTGACTGAAAATTGCCAGCTACCGTAGACACAGCACACAAAAGCATTCACGTGCACGCTTTTTCAACACACGTTCTACCAGTTTACCCCCCAAGGGTGAAGTCACGGCAGAAAAGCTACGTTAATAACAATAATAATAAATTGATAGTAGTGGGATAAAAGCAGTACACATGTGTTGTCCGTTGTCGCACAATACAAACCGGTGTTCTTGTTCATTTACGTGAGTCATTCTTGTGAAAAGAAACCGAATGCGGGCGAGGCTTAAAAATGGCGGAAACTTTCAAGAAGGAGGCTCGAGACTGTACTGCAGTTTAGTTTGATAGCTGACTGCAAAAAAAAAAAAAAAAAAAAAAAATCCCACTGCATTTTTTTTAAATGATGGAAAGGGTAACTGCAGGGGTGAAACCAGTGATGGCTTGAAAAAAAATTAAATTTTATTGCCTATAACAGATCTCTACAGTCCCGACGACGCGCTTTCATATGACATCAGGTGAGGCTAGAGAAATAACTCATGTCGTAAAATCTTTATGTGAAATGTTTGTTTGTTGTTTGTTTTTTTTTTTTTTTTTTTTTACGGCGATGCCTGCGGTTGTTGTTTTTTTTTGTTTTTGTTTTTTTTTTCTTTTTTTTTCAATTATATACCACGTCAGATGGTCGCTTGTGTTGAAACCCGTTGCACACTGAGCCATATTTCTGACACCACTATCATAAAAAACAGTCGCCACTGTAATTGTTTCGGGCTGTAAAATTGGACACACCTTAATTGGGTTCCGTGTCCTACTGTCTGAGACTGCGGGGATCTGGGTTACGCATGACAGTTCATGTTTGCTTTTTTCAGCGCCACTCGTGCTCTAGTTTACTGGGGGATGGGGGGGGGGGGGGGGCACGGCTGCATCAAAATGCATGGTGGTGTGTGTGTGTGTGTGTGTGTGGTGTGTGTGTGTGTGTGTGGAGTGAAAAATCGCGTTACCGCAGCGTTGTCATACAATATGTTGACTGTTAATTTGTTTATGACAATGTTTGTTTGAACATGTGAAGGGATAGTGCTACGTTAATGATAAATAAATAAATGAATGAATAAATAAATAAATAAATAAATAAATAAATGTGTGTGTGTGTGTGTGTGTGTGTGTGTGTGTGTGTGTGTGTGTGTGTGTGTGTGTGTACTGTGATTTTGTTGAGTGGGTTTGAGCATGTAAAGAGACAGCGTGGTTCTTTATAAATAAATAAATAAATAAATAAATAAATAAAATGCATGGTGGAAACACTAATTACAGTGGTGTAGCCAGCGATGTAAGTTATCCTACAATGTATATAATCAGTTCTCCAAATGGCCGGTGAATTTCCTGATTTTTCTCAATTGAACACAACAAAGACAGGCGATAAACTGTTCTAGTAAAAATAATAACAATGAGAAAACGCAGAAAATATTCAAAAGAGAATAGGGGAGAACAATGTAAAACAAACGAACAACTAAATGAGCAAACGAACAAAGAGAGATATTCTGAGCGCATAGATTAATTAGTAGAATAGACCATAAGCGATATTTTATGTGTGGTGTTGCACTTGCTGAAGAGGAAACAAACATGCTACCGGTCAATAAATAAACAACGGACACTCATGGGACGATTAAAATTAAAACAATTAAACACAAACATGTGGTAGTCCATTAAATATTATGGGCATTTAGACATTTGGACAAACAATAACGACGATACGACACTTGCTTTCTGTGGACAAACTCACGGGTGACCGGCAACAAAATATTTTGGACATTTGAACATTTGAACAAATAAAAATGACGATCAGATTTTTGTCTGCTATGACTAAATGCACGGCTGACAGGCCAACAAATATTTTGGATATTTGAACAATTGAAAAAAAATGGCGACATACGACCGCCATAAAGTATTTTGGTCATTTGGATATTTGAACATTTGGACAAACAAAACTTGAATGACGATCAACTACAGCATGCGACAGACCATTAAATATTTTTGATATTTGGCCATTTGGACAAACAAAAATGACGATCAAAATACTTGCCGTTAAAAAAACATACAAAGTGTCCATAATATTTTGGGACAAACATACAACCGGCCACAGAACATTTCGGACATTTGGACAATACGGACAGACAAAAACTGACGATGAGATACTTGCCTACTATGGACATCCATGGATAGAAGGACGGTGTCTCGCCCTCGGTGGCACCAACTTTAGTACAGGGACTCATCGAGTCACCGCGGGTTTGCTGCGGCGGGAGGCAGTTGCCCTGGACGTCACCGCAACCGTCACCGAAGCGCATACCTGCCATGTTCATATTCGGGTAGAATGAGCTCCGATTTGCTTGCAGTCCCATTCTGAAATCGTGATTTCTCTGCTGGAGAGCCTCCATTCTGCAGGCGTCTGCAGCCTGGTAAGAATTCATGGCTGCAGCGTAATAGGACCTGGGAGAACGGTAGTTGGTCGTCGGGCATATTTCTGGGATGTTCAGGAAATGTTCCATGTAACCCGTGGCCGCGTTCACGTTGACGTTCTCGGCCGCTGCTGCTGCCGCCGCCGCTGCATGGTGCATGTCCTCGGCCCGACCCCCCGGGCCCGTGTGCCCGTGGGTCCCCGGGTGGCGGAGAGGTAGGTAGGAGCTCATACTGGAAAGATCTAGCGACGTAATGGTGGCGGTTTTGTGTTCCTCCTCACGCAAACAACTGTTCCACTCTATCTCTCTCTCACACTCAGTTCAGTTTACTCAGTGTTCTTTCGACCCGAGCGGGCAAAGCACAACACCGCTTTCCAGTAGCCTTGTAAAACACTCGCACTTCGATACCTAAGTGTCCGAGAAACACTGGTAGGAGTCTGTGTCACTTGTTCGTGGTATATTTTGATTTATACACCTTCCACGTGTCGATATTCCCCTATAGACATCGGCTGATTCAGCAATGATGAAGCATCACAGGGCACCATCGACGTGAGGTCCAAAACTCGTGCCCTCAGATCACCGGCAAGTGGGTGGGAAAAAGCACGGTTAAATCACTTCTTTATCACCTCAGCGATTCCGTAAAACAACATCAGAAATCCTACGATCCGTGTCGGGTGATATAACTCTCTCTCGTTCAATCAGTCACCCGCACAAGTCGTATAGTGCTGGCCCTGCGCAGGTCACTTCAAATTAATGACCGATAATACTGCTATACAGGGACGCAGTAAACGCGAGTTATGCGAACGGCTCTTTGCAACCCGCGGCCCGTTAAGCGCCAGCTGAATAGCTTTTAGGCGGAGCCGACCGCTCGTAACAGACCCCCTCGCTCTAATAAAAATTTTCTCGTTCCCTAGCCCTCTGCCTGCCTCTCCCTCTCTCGCTCAGTTCCCTGTGGTCTCCGCTATGGTTCAGTCACAGGGTCTACTTTCGCTCCTCCTAGTCTTTAGAACTGCCGGAACACTCCAGGCAATTTCTCTTCTCGGGATATTGCTGCACCGTCCGTTTTTCTCCTCTTTTGCAGAAGTGAAACGGTCTTTTGATGTTCTCTCTCTCTCTCTCTCTCTCTCTCTCTCTCTACACACACACTGACTACTGTTCGCGCTCCTCGCTGGAATTTCTAGCTTCTGTGCCGGGATTTTCTAAACTCTACCACTCTCTAAATTCTGTCCCAGTCTATCCTTCCGCAGTCTTCTTTGTGTCTTCTTCAAATGTTTTCTTCTTGCTGTCGTTCTTTTCTTCCTTCGCTCCTTCGTTCCTCCTTTCAGTTTGAAAGCCGTAAGGTTGAGTCCCAGTGGTGAGATCAGTAGCAGACGACAGGAGATGCGTGCGCTGTCGGAGGACTCGGAAGCTGTTTCGCGTCGTTGAGACGTCGCAGTGATGTCGTTCCCCGGTTATTTAGACGCTCTGTAAGCATCAATAGAGAGAAAATTATTTTAGCCCCACAAAATCATTCAGATAGCATACCCCCTCACCACCTCCAAGACTGCCACTCGGGTATAAACCATGACATTAGCCCCGCAGCCAATCACAGCCCAGAGCCCTGACCCGCTCTGACCCCGCAAGCGCCGCGTCTCGATAGCACGAGGGCTGTGCCGAGCGACTTGACTGGCTGCCTGAAGAAATCGACACTCAACGGCTTCAAGAATAGCGCGATTGTCTTCTGTATCACAAGTCTTGGTTAGCTGTTTCAGGCGTTGGCTTCTCAGTGGGCGCGCAGCGGGGAGAAGCTGGCACTGGAAGAGCTGTCAGTGTGAAGAGAAGGAGTAACACGGTCAGTCACTTACAAGCCAGCTTCCTCCACTCTGTGCGCGCTTAGCGGCGCTGAGGCCTGCCTCCGCCAATAGAAAAGCGCGACTGGAACTCTCTCGTCTGCAATCGTAAGCTATTCTTTTCTGGTTTTTCTTCGTCAGATTTTTTTTCCCACGAACAAAATACTGCAGAAAACTTTGCTATTGTTTGTTTTTCAAAACATTTTAAGTCGTATTGCAGGGAACTTTTGTTCTGAACTTGCAGTTTGTTCTGCTCCACCGGCCGTGGCAAAACGCGTGCAGTTCTAACGCAGATAAAACAATTGTATTCACAAGAGTTGTCCTACGTTTTGGCCCAGTCTCTCTCTCTCCTCTCTCTCTCTCTCTCTCTCTCCTCCGCGGCCGGCATTCTTTCCCAAACGCATAACCAGTGGTTCATCGAGCACGCACAGAGATCTTCAGCGAGTGCTGAGGCGTCACGAAAACTAGGCTCATCCGCGGACTGTAAATAGTACCTGAGTTCACAAGCCGGACCAGCCCAAGACGATTTCCAAAGTGTCTCTTTACTGTCGAGTCAGTAGCGAGGCAAAAACCGCGTTGCTAGCGAACGCACGAGGATCCTACCACTCGCTCAAGACGGGGCAACTTTTGAAGTCTAACAGATAAGACCAACAAAGGCTTTAGAGGATAGTCATTCAGTACCGTTCACCTATGAGCCTTGTGTGTGCGGATGTCTGCCTGAGGAGATATACGCTGTGTTGGCTGTTGTGTTAAATTAATTAAACCTTTCGCATTGACACTGCTGCGATAACTGCGTGAGTCTATGACAGCAAGTTCTTTCTCATCAGTTGATGTATATCGGTTACACATAATCCGTTGGGCTGTTCATCCCAGTTCATGTTTTCCGTCCCACGCAATTACTCAGAAAAGTTTAATTTTTTATAAGTGTTTTTCTCCGTGGATGTACACAGTCTTTTATACAAATGTAACCAATTCAGTCTTTTTTTTTTAAATAGTATTTTGCACCACGATAACCAGATGTACGGCGTCTGTGATTCAAATGTGCCGTGTTCTTTCTCGTCAGTTGATGTATCTCTTTTACGCATAATTTGTCGGACAGTTCATCCGACTGCATGTTTTTCACCGACCCACAGTTATACAGAAAAGGCATGTTCCCACCCGTCACCCCTCACTCCCCCCGTCCTTTTGTTGTTGTTGTTGTCACGCCCTGCGGCGGCTGTACAGAGTCTGTGATATAACCGTAGCAAGTTTTGTCTCAACAATTGATAGATCTTTTACATAAAATCTTTTAGACAGTTCATCGTTCATCCTGCTGCATTTTTCCGCCCCGCACTTAAGCCAGAAATTATTTTGTTTCCTCTTTTGTTCTCTCACTATTAATTTTTACCCCGCGGTTATCCAGAGGATGCGATACAAGTGCAGCAAGTTCTTTCTCAACAATTTACAGATAGTCTGTTGGGCAGTTCGTCCAGTTGCGTAGTTTGATTTAAAGACGTTTTATTGCGATGTACGTTGTAGAAACGTAACAGTTAATGAGCGTGAACAAGTGCGGCTTGTGGTAATGGTCATTGCGGAACACATACATTGTGACAGTTTTGCAATGGCAGACGAATTCGATTCGTAATTATTGTAAATCAGGAGAGAGAGAGAGAGAGAGAGATGCGTAATTTCCCGTTCAGCATATAAATCATACAGAACTGTTTAATTTTGACCCCCTCCCCCCCCCCCCTTTTTTTGTAAAACTATAATGCATATTTATGCACTTCGTGCAGCCAAAAGACAGGGAAATATGATATCTGTCTAATTCCCCGTGAACAATTCTGTATTTTTAAGCTTGAAATATTTTTAACTGACGGCATGTGCATCCGAAACATTCATAAATTCCATTTGAACGCTGGTTTTTGCCATGCATCAGTGTGTGTGCTTTATGATAGATAGGAATTTGAGCACAGAACAAATTGCTCGTTCCGTTTTAAAAGAGCGATGAAGCGAAATTTATGTCCGGTATAAAGAGAGAGAGAGAGAAAAGAAAAACATTTTTTTTCGCCAATCTGATGTACGCTTAACGTGGTCGGCTCAATTAATGTCAGTTATGGTTATAGTGGCCTTATTTATTTATTTACTTATTTGTTTATTTAATTTAATGTCAGTGATAGGTTATAGCGGGTTAATTAATTAATTTATTTATTTATTTACAAAAGTTATGCTGTCCGTTTCCATTTTCACAAAATCTGTGCCATTACCAAAACAGCATTCAACACGCACGCACACACACACACACACACACACACACACACACACACACACACACACACACACACACACACACACACACACACACACACACACGTATTTATCAGGCGGGTAGAATATTATCAAGAGCGTTACATCATCGTTGCTATTTCTGTCATCTTATCCGTATTCAGTCATGTGCAGGAAAAACAACGCAAAAATCTTCGTGGCTTTGCGCAGTAACTTGAGCAATCGTCACTTAATATGTTTGCGGATATAGCTAAAGTAGAGTGATGTTTGATTTAATTGAAAAACTATGACGTAGAAGGGGAGCCGGGGTGGTCGAATGGTAGAGCGTTGGACTTCTAATGCTCGGGTCGTGAGTTCGATCCCGTCTGAGGCCAAATATTTGTGCTGGCTTTTTCATCGTTGCCCCGTCTTTGATATCACCCTATGTGGTGGAAAAGGACGTTAAACCCCTAAAGACCCACCCACCCAACCTATGACGTAGAACCAGTCCAAAGCTGAGTGGAACTCTTACGTATAACGGGCAGGGGTGTTCCATGTTGTTCAAAGCTGACGTGATTTTGTCGCGATTGTTATGCAATCCATTTTATTTCGGTTCTTAGTGTTTTGAATTTGACGGTAAATTTCCTTTCGCTTTATCAAGCATTTTTTCATTACTTGCGTTGTCTGTTATCTGTAGCGTATTATTAAAACAGCAGCACGGAAATAAAGGAAGATCCCCTCCTCAACACACACACACACACACACACACACACACACACACACACACACACACACACACACACACACACACACACACACACATCCTATTGCATATAAGATTAGGTAGCTTTTAACTATATATCAGATGATCAACTTTCTCATTACTGGTATTGTCGACAGTATGTCATTAAAAACCAACACGGAAATAAAGGAAAATTCCCCAAATGCGATGAGAAAGTTTACTACTCGATCTCCTTTAGCGTTTAATTCTAATCAAATCCTTCTTACCAGTAACGCCTGTTTAACCCCGCCTGTCTTCACTATCTGTCCTGATCATAAACGTCCCAAAAAGATAAGTAAGCAACATTAACAACAAGAACAGAGAAATAGAGAGTTTAACATTAACACAACGAGAAGTTAAGCTTGATATAGCATTCGCGGAGTTTGGAGAGTTTCAATGGCTGGATTATGCACGTCTAGCTGTTATGCTGTTTATCTAATATTCATGTGCAATTAACCCTTTCACTGCCAGACGCGTTTCGGTTCACTCACGGATAACATCTCTTCACGTCACTCTGCTGTAAACGGAATCAAAACCTGTACTGCGTCAAACAGCATTTTTCCCCTAACTACTGGAAAGTACAGATTTAACATTTTCAGCTAATGTAACAGGTGGCCTACCGGTATCAGTCATGGAATAATGCGACAGCGGCAGTGAAAGGGTTAAAAAAAGAAAGAGGGGGGGGGGGAGGAAGGTGAAAAAGGATTTTATGCAGGCTAGGTGTATTCAGTCTGGTCCTGGTACAGCCAATGAAATTCTGACATCTAGAGTTACGTCACCGAACACAAGGTCAGAGAAAAGAGACAAAGGCCGCCCTACAGAACTTTACAAGCATGTCTTTCAGTGCAGAGACGAAAAAGATATTTTATGAAATGAGTTCTGGTCAAGGGTAACCTTCTAGAATATGTTGCCGCAGGGCACTAGGTGCATTCAGAGATATGCATAGACAGAGACAGGAAGCGGGCTCTAATTGGCTAGGAACAAGGTCGCCTTTGGAATTTGAAATAATAAAACATGCATACCGCCAGCTGACTCCAAAAGCGTTTTAACAGAGTGCATCAAAAGATGGAAAACAGGTATTTTTTTCCTGATGTAGGACACAGACTCCAAAGTTCGAAATACAGGATTTTATGTCACTGGTACATTGAACGCATAAGAAACCTGTAAACTTTCAGTCCTACACAGGGTGTATATGTGAGACTGATGTTCATCGGAGACATGCATAAATACTGCGTATGTCTGGTATATTTGATACCGATTTTCATTAAAAAACAGATACACAACCCAAGCATTAGGCGACGTTATTAGGAAGCTGACTCCCGCCATACCCCTCCCACAACACACCCCCACCCAGTCCCCACCCACGTTTGCCTCCACCCCTCTCATACCTACCCCCCACCCCCGCACCTGAACTCAGTGCTGAGAGAAAATTAGTTTTCTGCTTTTGTTCGCTTCGCTAAGCAACCATTCTTTCGCTCGGAACTTCCCTCTAGACTTCAAACGATTTGGCGCAAAGTGTTCAGCAGATAGTTTGACAATTGGCCACAATTTAGCACCGCGACAGAGACGAGCACAGTTTACAGAGTCTTTCAGGAAAACCCGCCCGAAGACACCCTGGCTACTTAGGTGGGCTGGGAGAGGTGCGCGTTGCAAAGACGTTACTGGCTCTTCCAGGGAGGACTTTTTGGCGCCAGGGAGGGGGGAAGTTTTGTCAGGTTCGCTAGAGCATTCAAAGACGCTGTTTGCTCTGTCTTCTGGTTATTGGTGCTCGTACATCAGGCGCTGCCCCGCAGCAACCCAATTGCACATGATAACAATCTTGGTCCAGTGCAAGGGGATATTTACCTAAATGTGTAGTGTGGTAGCTGCATGTGGCTGCTGGGGTTTTCTTTTCAGGTTCTGTTTCTTACGATTTATTTACGCTCAGCTTGAAACATCTTTGAAAATTTACAAGTCTAAACTTGGGCTGTTTCCTGCAACGTTTCTTCCGTTGTCAACACCAGACGGAAAGTCTTGTAAATTATTTCAGCTTTGTTTCTCTTGGATTTCTTCCCAAACGGTGACAGCTTTCAATCAATTGTTCAGAGTCTAAACTAGTTTTCGTCTGACCAATTCCGCTGTGAAATAAGTGAGACTTCCTTGTCGAATAGTGACACAGGAAGGTGCATTTTTATTTTATTAGACTGTGTATTACGTGGGCGCTTCAGTTACGTAATTTCTTGTCTCAGAGCGCCGCCGGCTGAACCCATCACACACGCCCACGTGAATCACACGCATTCTCTTACACACGTTACAGCTGTCACCTGGTGCGGAGAGTTCGCTCAGCTGCTCAAGTTTCGATATTTATAATTGCATTTATTTTCTATTTTTCATGGGTTGAACTTTATCAAAGCAGATTTTAGCGAGTAAACCCGAGAGCTTCGGCTGAAAAAAGGCGTTTTGCTGGGTTCAGTTTTGTGCTCAAATTACCCCCCTTCTTTCCTCTCTGACCCTCGTTTCTCCGTTTCAGATTTGATGATAACTAGGGCTAGGAACTCTGTTAAAAACTAATGATGTTCTTGTTAAAGGCTTTCTTATCAGAGGAACAGTTCCAGTGCAGAATACACACTGACTAACGACATCAAGCATCGAAGTATCTGTACTACCCAAAACAAAGCCAAATTAACGAAAAATTAAATATTGGCGTGAACTTTCAGATTGTAAATTAGAGTACAGTCGAACATAGACTCAGAGAGACTTTATAATTTTAAATAAAAGATGAATAAATGCAACGTAACGCCCAGTGATGTCTTGTCAAAATTTCGGCTTTATTGTCTCCTTCAGGACCATCGTTCTGTGTATTTATTTATTTATTTATTTAACCTTCAACCTCTCGTCTCTACCACATAAGGAGAGCAAGGAGACCCGAATGGTAGAGAGTTGGGCTCTCAATGCTTCGGGTCGTGAGTTCGATTCTCGGCCGGGGCCAAGTATTTGTGCTGGCCTTTTCTCTTTGCACCTTCTTGGATATCACCTTTATCTGGTGGAGAAAAAAAAAAAAAACGTGAATCCCTCAACCAACCAACCAACCAACGATTTCTTGCTTTCTTTCTTTGTTCAAAGATCCATTGAGTTACACCTCTACACCCTACCTTTCGAGATTTACCTACTGCCCTAATGATTTAACGAGATATTTATTCGCTCGTTTATATACCCATGTTTATGCACCGTATGTTTATATAATCTCACCACCGCTGCCCTGGGTTTGCCGGAGAACCCTCATCTCATAAATTTTATTATCTAGAGAAAGACTCCCACATAAACCAGGGCAAGATAGTGTCTGCATTAGACAACAACAGTGTTTTCCCTCAGAATCCGGGGTAAATATGGCCCTGGTTTACGAGCTAATAACCTTTGATTCACAGCTTCGGAGTTCATGAGGTTTTCCGAGGGTTAAACACATGAACACACAATTAAGCATCTTTATGCGTCGCTATTCCGCCATCAGGCGTGTTCTCGTGTGTTTAGGTTCCTATATACTCTCTGCGTGAGCCAAGAGGCGAATCTGTTTTGGATGTAATGGATACGTAAATGATTTGTTCGTTTGATTTGCGTGCGTGCGTGCGTGCGTGCGTGCGTGCGTGCGTGCGTGCGTGCGTGCGTGGTGCGTGCGTGTGCGTGGTGTGTGTATGTGCGCGCGCGCGCGTGCGTGTGTGTGTGTGTGTGTGTGTGCGGGCGCGCGCGCGCGTGTGGTATTAACGGTGATTCTCAAGAATCAGTACAAGAGAATATATTGTTGTTATGCACTTTATAAACTTATTTTTTAACTTTTTCTTTTCCCCCCACAAGAATTCTAAATATCAATGTATGGAGTTTAATCTTTAAAAAATAATAATAATAATAATAATAATAAAAACACCGCACATATCCACTCTATGGAATGCCAATAGATTCAAAAGGCAACACTCCCTTTTTTGTATCTGAGTAAATATGTCCAGCAAGACAGATATACGTGGGATTGAAATAAGAATGATGATTCTATCACCCCTAAAAAAAGACACAAGGGAGCTCGTTCATTGAAACAATCACTGCGGACTGGGAAGCACAAGTTCATAATGCATTCTGCGGTAAAAGTTTAGAGTTACGCTCAGTCTGTGCGTTGTAATTAATTTTTAGGGCAGAAAGGGCGCCGCTAGGCATAAAGATAAAAATTGCAACAAAATTCCCTTCTCATTTTCATCTTTTTAAGAAATCTTCCGTATTTTTTTTTATAGTGTGTTAAGGATATCCTGGCAAAAAAAAAAAAAATCAGCTGAAATCACTATATTGTTCCCGGCCTATAGAAAATGACTCAGACCGCTTGAATGACGTGCATAATTTTTCATGAAACTGATCAACACTGGTCCACTGAACACGGAACAACTCGGCGAGAGAAGCAGAGCTATTATTTTATGCGTGACAACAACAACAACAACAACGCCACAGAAAATAACAGTCCTGTTCGGAGTATACGAACCTGACCCTAAATTTTATCCCTGAACATTGTATTTTTTAAAAAACAAACTGGGAAAATGAAATGGATAAAAGCGAAAGTCACAGTTACTGACAGGATGATATGCGGACAAGTGATGTTAGTGACAGTGACAACGGCCGACAGTCACAGGGCGCGAATAGGCTTGCATTCATAGTTGTTTAGACTCGAAGCAACGTACTTCTGTATAAGTACTACTTTTGTAAACCATGGTGATACTTTGACTCTAAGTGTTGGGGAACACGATTACCTAGACAAAAAAAGAATTCACATATTGTTACAGGATATGACTCACACTTCTTCTTTTTTTTTATAAAAGGGAAAGTTTTCTTTTTTTTTTTTAAGTCCTATTGTTAATTCTTTGGTCAGGCTTATGAATGAGTAACTCTCCTTCTGCGTTTCGCTTCTGCAGTGTTATGGGTACTGGTATGTGTGTGTGTTCGTGTCAGTGTGTGTGTGTGTGTGTGTGTGTGTGTGTGTGTGTGTGTGTGTGTGTGAGAGAGAGAGAGAGAGAGAGTACTTATGCGCCACACATGAGACTCTGTGTGTGTGTGTGTGTGTGTGTGTGTGTGTGTGTGTGTGTGTGTGTGTGTGTGTGTGTGTGTGTGTGTGTGTTGTAATACCAGTGCAGGTGCTCATGGCCGTATGTAGTGGAAAAGGACGTTAAACTCCCAAACACCCACCCACCCACCCGCAGGTGCTCATGGAAAATATCAATAGATCTCGTGATAGATATTGCGAAATCGCTCTGTAGTTTTTTGTTTGTTTTTTTTTGTTTTTTTTTTGGGGGGGGGTGGGGTTCAGTTTTGTTTTGTTTTTCAGATTTTTTTTTCCATTTTTTTTTTTAACGACAGAAACAATTTCCAGCACAGCTAAAAAAATAAACACGACCGACAAACGAAACGGAGGTTTCAAAGGCAGAACTAACAAACGACACTGAAAGTTATTCAATTCAAAGAAACACAACAACTGATTATTACAACCAAGATGGACTCTTTTCCAGTTTTTCAGTCTGTAAAAGCACGCGCATACCTGCAGTGTTGGATTTGCGTGATTCGTGAACTCTGCCCCAGAGCAATAGATCTGTATTTGGGTAAAAATCTTGGCTCAATTCTCTCTGCGCAATCCGCATAGGACAACTCGCAGAGAATAAAATTGATTTTCCAAAGGCGGAGACTACGGGTAGCTGAGGAGGAGACCATTAGTTACAGAGCCAGCGGCCGGGCGTGGCACAAACTTGAAAAGCGGAAGGAACAGTGGTCAGTGGAACTGCAACAGTGAATGAACGACATGGTACCGGACCGTTTGGAAAGCTGAGTCTTGTAGTTATATATTTTATTTCCTTTCAGTGCATAGATTGCTAAAATGACTTGTATGAAGGGCGCCAATCAAGATGGCGAAGAGCCAACGTTGATCTCACCTGAGATGGCGATGTGCAACTTTCTTGCGCCCCAGTCCTCCACACCCCCACCCTATCTCCCGCCCTCAAGGACAGAGGACAGTCTCACGCAGAGAGAGAGAGAGAGAGAGAGGGAGGGGGGAGAGAGAGAGAGAGAGAGAGGCACACTGAAGGCAAAGACATTCAGCTCATACGTTCATGTTGTCACAGCTAACGAAATTATTTTCGGCATATCACCTGACAAGAACTACACGGCTGATGAGAGGACCACTTAGCTATCCTCGGATTTACTCAAGAAACCTGAAAAAAGTTGAATTCTTTTTACATCAGTTTCAACAACTCTAGTTACGTTACGTTATTTTATGTGCTAAGTGATCTGCGCATCGTCTGGAAGAAAGTGGCACACGTGATTTGCTTATCAACACAGACGCGCGCGCACACACACACACACACACACACACACACACACACACACACACACACACACAGTAGTAGTTATCAGTTTCGTGTTCAACCTCTCCACCGTCTGAGCCATCGAGGACGGCCCTTGGGGACAGCTAGTTACAGGGGAAGAGAGACAGCCAGTTACCTGAACGCTCCAGCCGAACAGGGCCCAATTTAGAGAGACCGTCGGTCTTGATTTTATCCTAATGAAACTTGCGAACAAAGTGCAAAATGGACATCACAGCATCTCTAGGTAGCGACACATGTATCAGTCTTAGCAAGCAACCTGGCTTCTGCTTCTTTTCAAGGTGGTTACTGACAAAGAACACATATCAATAGAAACGCGCAGGTACATTACGCTCGTATCATCGCAACGACCAACCGTACCTTTCTCAGCAAACAAAAAATACGTACCCACGGCCAGTGTCAGCAGTCGAGCACTGCGGTGAGATCTCAGATCAAAGTAGACACACACACACAGACACAGTCCTTCTGTGGCAGCCAATCGCCCGCACGCATAAAATGTGTCAACTTGCCGTACCAACTGTTGTAAACTGAGCGAATCGATGCTGCACGCAACGGGCAAACCTCACTTCGCAGCAACTTATCACACCAGTCTCAGCAACCTTCCGTACAGGGTTGTGCATGCTCTCACAATCTTTCAATAGCACGAGCTGCACGGATTGTCCGCTACGAAACGCTGCTTAGTCTGCCTACACAACCAAAGACTGAAACAATTAGCCAGCTATCCCAGCAACTAGCCGCATTTGTCTCAGAAACCTTTCTTCCTGGCTTGTACACGCAATCTTTGGCTTGATCTGCAAGCACCGTCCGCTAAAATCGTCGCTTCAGCCCAAGGACTAAAACATTTAACAAACCATCACAGTAACTTATAGCACCAGTGTCAGCAACCTTCCGTACAGGATAGTACTCGATGCTGCAATCTTTGGCATGATCTGTACGCATTGTCCGCTACCAAACGGCATTTAGCCTGCCGCACAAACAGGAGGGGAGGACGGAAAGGAAAGGGGGGGGGGGGGAGGAGGGACACAGGCTCTGCAGCAGACAATTTATGAAGAATATTTCCAAATTACTGACCCATTCGGACGTGCGCTCATTTTGTCTGGCGCAGACAAATTAGGTGTCGCGGAGAGCATATGAAATATGTAATATAAGATGTGTGAGGTCGCCCGAAAGCTTAGAGAATCGTGCCGCGGGTTTAAAGAAGGCTGATTAGTCGTAGATATGCTGAGCTGAAAATAACTTTTCAGGGAGGCATTAAAGCTTGCGTTTCAGCCTTTTAAAACTGATTTAAGCACTTAAAAAACAGGTATAGAAGTGACATGCAACTCATGTTTTGTTATACAGTAATTTCACACGGAAAGCAAATGTTACGGCTATGAAATGCAACTTTATTGTGAGTCGGGGGAAAAGCATGAAATTTTTATTACATTTCACCAGGGAAGTCTATGTGTGTCGCTGATATTACACCTTTCATCTTTTTCTTCTTCTTCTTCTCTGGATGGACTGCATAAGCAGAATCCTCTTTTCGTGAGAGTATGCTTTGTTAATCTAATATGTTACACATTTTTACACGAATTGTGTGTGTAAACATATGTATTTCGGTTCAAACTTATTACAGAGCCAACCGTAGAGTCCAAAAAAACCGTTCCTGCAGTCACGCGCTAACGGTGGTGGCTGAAAGCTTCAGCACTGAAAATACTCATGCATTGCACTATGTGTATGTTGTGTACACTACAAGGTTATACCCATGGGTACATTGTGCAGAGTTGCAGGGTTGTAGCTATTGGTATGCTGTGTAGACTGTAAGGTTATACCCATGGGTATATCGTGCAGACTATGGGTATATTGTCATGCTGCTGCAGTCGCTACTTGCTGAACGTCGGTTATATCCACCGGCAGATTATGAACTCTATCGTTTATACCCATGGGTATGTTGTGCAGACAATGACGTCATACCCACTGGTACATTATGTACTCTGTGGGTTATACCCATGGGTACGTTGTGCAGACAATGACGTCGAACCCACTGGTAGATTCTGTACTCTATGGGTTATACCCATGGGTATGTTGTGCAGACAATGACGTCATACCCACTGGTAGATTCTGTATTATATGGGTTATACCCGTGGGTATGTTGTGTAGACTATGACGTTTTACCCATCGGTATATTGTGCAGGTTATAGCTGAGTGACGTGCAAGTCAGTTGCATCAAAAATGACAGTCACTTTTCCTTCGAGACGTCTAGTAAACACTGGCGGTCTAGTCGGGCAAATTTGAATCTCATATCCAGACTCCCTGATCGGTCTTTTACTTTGATATACAGTGTATACATACAAAGGGATCGCAGGCTCCGCTTGGAAAGCGCCAGTCGACCATTTTCTGCTGAAATCTATTTGAACACGTTGCTAACGTTAATGCGGGCCCGCGCGCAAGCACGCACACATACACACTACTTACCTACCTACTTACTAGTCATGATGTCCCTCTCCTGTAAGCTACATGATGTCCCTCTCCCCTCGAGCTACAGTGCGTGCGTGTCTCAGTGGAAAATGGCCAACGCTAACACTGCGAGGTGAGGTTCGCCGTGCGCCATAGGGGATCCCATTCTAACTTCTGTCAAGCTCTTCTAGTAAACATCATCGTACAGCTTAGTTACGCTGCCATTTTTTTTTTTTTACATTTGCCTGACGTTTTCCTGTGCTTAGTCACCACGCAAAAGATGTATTCATGTACCCACCAAAATGTTTGTTCGCGTGGATCCCTAACCCAGGATGTGACTTCCCCGATCATTCATGGGTTACCCGAACTACCTGCCTACCTACCCCATCAATACCCATAGAAACCGCTTCATGAAAGAAAAAGGTACTGCAGATGTATTCTACTGTCCCTTCTGCCTGGGGACAGCTGAAGACGAAAACCACGTTCTGCTCCACTGCCCGATGTACAAGGACATACGCCCAGATACATTTAAAACTGTTGCACCTCGTCTTGAGAAGCCATATGTGTTAGAAATTATTGCCTGTAAGAGAGCTTCATGCACTAGACAACTAGCATGGATTTTGTATAAATGTTTTGACGTGAGGAAACATTTGATAAGCAGCTGAAAAATTCTGTAGCATGCTGGCAATCTACAGCTTTCCCGCATACCTTTGTACCTCCCCCACTGTTTCATTGTCTGTTTACTGTACCACCTCTCACCTGGGGACAATAGCCGCCGTGCCAATGTCAATAAAAACTTTCGACTTCGACTTTGACTATCTACCTACCCCCTC
Source organism: Batillaria attramentaria (assembly GCA_018292915.2). Taxonomy (NCBI): domain Eukaryota; kingdom Metazoa; phylum Mollusca; class Gastropoda; family Batillariidae; genus Batillaria; species Batillaria attramentaria. The sequence continues at coordinate 33,166 of JACVVK020000557.1, read as the reverse complement.
CCCCGCCCTATCCCTTAAAACACACACACACACACACACACACACACACACACACACACACACACACACACACACACACACACACACACACACACACGTTTAATACAATGTGCATTGCAGGATGGTCTTAAAGGACGCTGCATTTTTGCCACAGCTCACTTTAAGAGGGTGGATGGATAAGTGTTTGGGCGGTTCAGTAACTTCCTTTTCCTCCATGTAAAGGTGATATCAAAGACGGGGCAACGAGAAAAATGCCAGCACATATATTTGGCCCCAGCCGGGACTCGAACTCCACGACCCGAGCATTGGGAACCCAAAGCTCTACCATCCCGGCTCCCGCAAACTGTAGTCTTCCCTCCAACCACTGCTGAATATAACAGTGACTTTCTTCGGTGAAAGCAGTGCGTGTGTAGCATTAAGATAGAATGACTGTATCGACCCTGTGCTCCTCAAGGAGAGAAGAAGACTTAAATCAAGTACGTAATCAAGATGGACTATTTGGAGCGTACAGGGGTGGGTGGGTGGGTGTTTGGGGGTTTAACGTCCTTTTCCACCACATAGGGTGATATCAAAGACGGGGCAACGATGAAAAAGCCAGCACAAATATTTGGCCCCAGCCGGGATCGAACTCACGACCCGAGCATTAGAAGTCCAATGGAGCGTACAGACACACTCACAAAACTGTTCCGAAAGTCGGCTTCTGCGAAAGGCAATAATCTTGGAATGATGCTGTAGTTTTGCTACAACTACAAGTAATGCAAAGGACGGTCGGTGGTCTAGTGGTCAAGGCTTCGTCACCAATGCCGAGGGGTCAGGTTCGATTCCCACTCGGGGCAAAGAATGTTTCCTTCTTGTACGTGGCACCGTTCATTCGGGCCGATCGTCGGGGGTTCTCTTCGGGTACTCCGACCCCCCCCCCCCCCCCCCCCCCCCCCCCCTGCTTTGGAAATGTTCAGCCCACAAAATTTGAAATCAGTAAATGCAATTCTAAATTCGGAAACTTAAATAGCTGAGCTGACCCTTCGCACCACGTGATTGTAATGTGTTCGTGTCCTGTGTGTCAGAGAATGCGTGTGATTCACGTGAGCATGCGTGTTGGGTTCGGTTCGCGGCGCTTTGAGCCAATTCAAGAAATTGGGTAAAGCGCCTTTACAATACACAGTTCTTCTTCTTCTTATAATACGTACTGTTGGTTCACTCGTCTTCCTTTGAACCATCCCATGCAAACTGAAGCGGTGAATTTCTCCTTCAGTGTAAAAGCCAGTGTATCGGCAGCCGGCGTGCATCTCTTGCTCCGTGGACGCCCAGGCCAGTTTCCCAACGTAACAACCAAGCCCCACCCTTCCCGGAGCACTGCCCCACCCCTCCCAGGGATGAAATAAAAAAAAATATAACCCTCAGCCTCCATGGTTTATGGTCGAGCCTAATTCTCCACGGTGCCCGGGAGGACGGTTATGAATATTAAACCACAAGTCGCCATACATTATCCTCAGCCCTGATTTCTGGCACGTCACACTTCATATCTGCTGCTGACTTAATTCTGCCCCCTGGCGGAATAGCGCCCTCCATCCCCCCCCCCCTTTTTTTAGGCGTATACTGATTGGCGTAGTTAATCAGAAACGTTTTTTTTTTTAACTGTTTTACCTCCTGAACAAAACATTCTGATTTGTTTGCTCCTCTGATAAGAAATAGGAATGGAATTATTGAAATTCAAATAAATTCAGAGAGAACAGTAGTGGATTTAACTCTCTCTCTCTCTCTCTCTCTCTTCTCTCTCTCTCTCTCTCTCTCTCTCGGACGAGTCTCGCGCTGACAGCAAAAGTAATCAGGATAAATCACAAATGTATCTGAATGTGCTATAGATGTGCGTGCGTGCCTGTGCGCGCGCGTATGTGTGTGTGTGCGTGCGCGCGCGCGCGCGCGTGCTTGTGTGTGTGTGTGTGTGTGTGTGTGTGTGTGTGTGTGTGTGTGTGTGTGTGTGTGTGTGTGTGTGTGTGTGTGTGTGTGTGCGTGCGTGCGTGCGTGTGCGTGTGCGTGCAATCTATTTTTGTTTGCATGAAAATGTGCATTTCTGGTTAGTTCTTTATGTGACACCTCTTGTCCAAGTCATTAATTTTTCGGAGGCGTGCACGCGGCAAATTTTTATGTCTTTATAAAACAAATCAGGAGCTATCATAAACATTTGTTCATGGCGTGATTTAGCGGGCAGAGAAATTGCAACATAATGCACCCTCTCTCTCTCTCTCTCTCTGTGAAACGGAGAAGGATGGCAGCTGGTTGTTTCGGATTTGGAAGGCAATGACATGGGTTTGAACCTCGTCAAGGGCAACATCTGTGCGGACTTTGCCGCGCACCACGGCGATGATTTCAGACCATTAAACCTCCATATAACCTACATAAAGTGGAGAGAATGCCTACATGAAGGGGCATAGTAAAGCAGGCTTCTTAAAGTCTCACTATGTCTGTCAGGCAAACAGCAAGGCTGTGGACAATGTTTCGTGGAATGCGCTTTCATCCGTGCATCGGAATCAGTCACTTGGGTGCACCGGGAACACTCGACGCCATTTGACTTATCCCTGTGGTCACGGAAGACACTCCAGAGGAGACAGTTATTAACTTTCGAGTCGTATGAGCATCCCTAATGCTCCCCGCCATTTTGCCTATACCCCCGTGTTCACGGAAGACACCCCAGACGAGACAGTTATTAACTTTTGAATCGTATTAGCACCCTAAACACTCCCCGCCATTTTCCTATCCCCCGTGTTCACGGAAGACACTCCAGACGAGACAATTATTAACTCTTGAATCGTATTAGCACCCTAAACACTCCCCGCCATTTCGCCTATCCTCCGTGTTCACGAAAGACAATCCAGACGAGACAATTATTAACTCTTGAATCGTATTAGCACCCTAAACACTCCCCGCCATTTCGCCTACCCCCCGTGTTCACGGAAGACACTCCAGACGAAACAATTACAGTATTAACTTTTGAATCGTATTAGCACCCTAAACACTCCCCGCCAGTTCGCCTACCCCCCGTGTTCACGGAAGACACTCCAGACGAGACAATTATTAAGCCATCGCTCTGTGTGTCTGTCAGTTTATGTGGCCGCCGGCCGGAGTGGACAGTCGGGCGAGGTGTAATCTCTTGCTCATTTCCCGCTCGGAAACCACAGTAATGTGTTTACACTGCCTGCGCACTGGTCAGTGTCATTCATTCACTGTAACCATCTCTGCGTTATGTCTGCTTCAGCTGAGGCATTCTGGAAGTAGTTCTGTACACTGACAGTGGCCGAATTAGAACGATCCTCGGTTTATAGCGCAGTTTTGTTGTTGTTGTTGTCGTTGTTGTTGTTTGTTGCTGTTGTTTGTTTATTTGTGTTTTTTTGTTTTTTTAAATTCATGATGTGACCACGAAAATTGCGTACAAACAACAATAAGAAGGCATTTGCAGACCTGTCTATGATGAAAACCAACATTATTTGGCAATGAGTCTTCGAATAAAAGTTTTAAAAGTTTCGACATACAATTACAAGGCAATGCCAAAAATGTCAAATGTCTATGTACTCTAAACTACAAGTCAAATAATAATTCAGTTTATGATACATGACATGACGGTCACCAACAGTATGATAAGAACTGCCAATGCAAACTGGCAAGTTAGTAAACTGAAACTCGGATTTGCAATATCACGCAGCGGTATGGCCATGGTACGGTAATCATGTCCGTTACCAGACAAATCATTTCTACATCCGTGGCCATAGTTTCTGGATTTGGAGACTGGTGCCAGAGCGGATCGTTACGTACACAGTATACACATAGACTATGGCACCGCGTGAAGTAAGTAAACCAACTGTCGTTATTAGTTCACCGTTAGTCGCCAACGTACGTCAGCGTGCCACGTGAACAGTACCCCTTTGTTAGTCAGTGTTAGAAGATCGGCGTGAGATCCCCCTTTGCCTTGCCAGGAGACGCGACAACCGAACAGCTAAGGCTCATTCCATGAAAAACCGGAGGATGTTTTCTTCGCTCAAACCCGGAACACTGCTCAAAACACGGTTCGGAAAAAATCAGGGGAAAGGCATGTTGTGGCCGAATGTCACACGAGAAACACGGAAATACGCCATGTTCGCTGTTTGTTCGGACTAAGAAAAACACTCCCATGTGAAATCGGCCTAAAAGCGTTGGAGTTCGATTCACGCAGTCTACAGTTCAGTTCATAAGATCTGACTCAAACTAGAGGTAGTTTGTGTGCTGACTCTAACCCGCACGTGACTTTTAGGGCTGAACTCTAGACTGACACGTACCTGGCTGGAGGCTAAAATAGAGAAATAAATAAATTTAAAAAAAAATATATAAAAAAGTGCTGTTTTTTCCTCGTTAACACATCTTTGAAATCACCATTACATGGTGGAAATGGACTCCCCCCCCTTTACCCCCCACCCCCATTCTACCTACCCCTCTCGTCTGTCGATGCCACAGGCTGGGGGACTTTATGTTACTCGTTACCCCTCCCCCGCTCCACACTCCCTGCCTATAAGGTAACAGATGTATTTTAATATAATGGTTTTCGATTTTCCGAATTCACACTATGATAATATCAATTTAATCCCGATCTGTGCGGTGGGGTCAAAAGAAGAAAAGGAACGCTGTAGATATCAGAGTCGAATTTCGGGGCTATTATTATTATTATTATTATTATTATTATTATTATTATTATTATTATTATTATTAAATCACCATTTTTATTATCATTAATAATATTATTATTACTAGTACTGTTGTTATTATCATTGTGTTATTTTTATTGGTGTAATAATAATAATTATTATTATTATTATCACCATTTTTATTATCATTATCATTAATATTATTATTACTAGTACTGTTGTCATTATCATTGTGTTATTTTTATTGGTGTAATAATAATAATAATTATTATTATTATCACCATTTTTATTATCATTATCATTAATATAATTATTACTAGTACTGTTGTCATTATCATTGTGTTATTTTTATTGGTGTAATAATAATAATTATTATTATTATTATCACCATTTTTATTATCATTATCATTAATATTATTATTACTAGTACTGTTGTCATTATCATTGTGTTATTTTTATTGGTGTAATAATAATAATTATTATTATTATCACCATTTTTATTATCATTATCATTAATATTATTATTACTAGTACTGTTGTCATTATCATTGTGTTATTTTTATTGGTATAATAATAATTATTATTTTGTTATTATTATTATTATTATTATTATTAGGTGTGTGGGCGTTTCTTTGATCTACTGCATAACATTCTAATCATGGAAAAACGCGTTGGACACTTGCACTCTTTTGACATGTTACGTGCATAATATACGGGTCTTCTTTGCTGTTTCATCACATCTCCTGACACAACTAAGTATTTTCGTGATACGTGATTCTCTCTCTCTCTCTCTCTCTCTCTCTCTCTCTCTCTCTCTCATGGTCATTGTCACTATCTCTCTCGCATTCATAAAAAAATATTAGCAGAGGAGATTATCAGAAAACAATTACTATTAATTATGCATTTCATGTGTGACGGCTGTAAGTAGACTCTCTCTCTCTCTCTCTCGTCATTGTCGTGGTCATTGTCACTGTCTCTCTCTCACTCCTAAAACTTATAAGCAGAGGAGATTATTAGAGAACAATTACTATTAATTACGCATTTCATGTGTGACGGCTGTAAGCAGAGACTCTCTCTCTCTCTCTCTCTCTCTCTCTCTCACTCTCGAGTATAGGTAAGTAAACCTTTGCCCCCATACGACCCCTAGTTTACGAGCCCCAGAAGGCTACCACAAATCACACTGGTCATCTTCACTAGTTCCTGCCCATTACACGAGGTACAAGTACTGACTGATGTTCGGTGCATGAGCTAGAACAAGCATTTCCTAGTTGGGCATTGCACGGTTAATAAACATACACAATCCATACACACACCACACCACCACACAGGACAGCGCTGCTGTTGGTGTCTGTTGGTCAGATGATAGCGAGGTGTCGGACACACTGATGGCGGAATAATTATGATGACAGGTTTAGGTATATATGCATCGCGCGTAGTTTCAGCACTGTACCGCCCACCTCACTAGCTGAATATTGTCTGCACTGGGGCGGTCGGTGGTGTGGTGGTTAAAGAGACTTCTCGGTCCACCGATGCGAGAGGCCAGTTTCGAGTCCCACTCGGCGCGAAGACTGTTTTTCCTTCTCGTATGTGGCACCGTTCATTCGGGCCGATCGTCGGAGGACGGTTCTCTTCGGGTAAACCGACTTCCTCCCCCTCTGCTTTGGAAATATTCAGCCCACACGGAAATTTGAAAATCAGTAAATGCCAATTCTAAATTCCGAAACTTCCTCAGTTCACACCACGTGATAGTAATGTCAGTGTTCATGTCCAGTGTGTGAGAGAATGCGTGTGATTCACGTGAGCGTGCATGTTGGGTCTTTTCGTCCATATACTTCATTTTTCCTTCTTTTTGTTTCTTCTTTTTTTCTTCTTTTTTTTTTTTTTCGTTTATGGCTTTATTTCCTCACACCATCTGAATATGCGTAACTGCCTTTCCTGTTTGTTTCCTTTGTTCAAGTGAGTTCATGCTAAATTAACACAGCATCTCCAGCGTCTATTTACTCCATTTATTTCTTACCGTTTCGATTGTCTCCGTTCAAGTGAGTTCATACTTTCTCTCTTACACTTCATCTATAAGTAATATGCTTAATTATTTCCTTCATTTCCTTTTCCGACCTTACTGTTTTATCTGTTCAGTTAAGTTTATTTGTTCTTACACTGGATCTGAATAGGCATCTTATTCATGTGTATCTTTTTCTTTTACATTATTTTGTGTCCAGTTTGTTTTTGGTTTTTTTTTTTTTTTTTTCTGTTTCATCCGTTCAAGTAAGTTCATTTGGAACACTCTTCCAAAAAACATACGGCATGTAGATTCGGTCCTCGCCTTTAAAACTGCAGTCAAAACTCTTGTTCTCAGCCCAGCAGCAGTAATGAGGGATTGATAGAACTCGTGTGTGTGTGTGTGTGTGTGTGTGTGTGTGTGTGTGTGTGTGTGTGTGTGTGTGTGTGTGTGTGTGTGTGTGTGTGTGTGTGTGTGTGCCACAATTGCTGTGTCTTTTAGTGTTATTACTGGCATTATTTTCATGCTATTTTATTTCATTTTTATCTTTCTTAACTTTGTAAGCGCTTGGAGCTTCCTGAGAATAAGCGCTATATGAATAAAATTATCCATTAGTAGTAGTAGTAGTAGTAGTCATCATCATCATCATCATCATCATCATCATCATTTCTCACATCTGATCTGAACAGGCATCTGACTCATGTGTTGTATCCATTTTACCTTTTTTCTTGTTCTTGTTTTTTTTGTTCATCTAGTCTAGTCTTTGTCTAGTTGTTATTTTCTGTTTTCACCTTTTCAAGCAAGTTCATGATGTTTTCCCTCACTTCATCGGAACATGCAATGATGATTATTTACAGCCTCTCTCTTCACATTATTTTTCCCTCTACTTCTTCTCCTTTTCACCACGCTGGCGACCATGCATGTCAAATTGAAATAGCATGGTACATTTCCTCCGCTTCTGTACCGTGCTCGCGGGGAACGCAGAATTGCCCTCCGACTATGCTCAGCGTAATTCGCTTGTCCCTCTGTCTCGGTTTGTCTCGGCCTCCAAACCTTGTAGCAAGGGAAGCAACCGCGGCTACATGAAACAAACGAAAGCAGGCGGTAATGGAAAAGAGAGAAGGGGGGAGATTTAGGGAACCAAATGTCTTGGAGGCGTCAGGAAGAAGAAGGAATCAAAAGAGTTGGAACCCTTGAAGATTTGATGTACTGTTGAGTTGTCAGGAGGTAGAATGGTGTGAGTGTGTACGGGTGTCACTGTGTTAGTGTCGGAGACTGAGAGTGTGTGTGTGTGTGGGGGGGGGGGACAGAGACTGATGCCTTGTGTGTGTGTGTGTGTGTGTGTGTGTGTGTGTGTGTGTGAGAGAGAGAGAGAGAGAGAGAGAGAGGGTGGGTGGGTGTTTGCGGGTTTAACGTCCTTTTCCACCACATAGGAGAGAGAGAGAGAGAGAGAGAGAGAGAGAGGGGCTGAATCATCATCATCACCTCAGGATCAAAATCGTAACTGAGTAGTTGCCTAGATACTGGCCTGTTAGTCTGCATATTATTGGGGGGGGGGGGGAACTGAAAATGGAAGCAGAGAGAGAGAGAGAGAGGAGAGAGAGGGGGGGGGGCAGAAATGTCGTGTGTGTGTGTGTGTGTGTGTGTGTGTGTGTGTGTGTGTGTGTGTGTGTGTGTGTGTGTGTGTGAGAGAGAGAGAGAGAGAGAGAGAGAGGTGATGATGATGATTCAGTCCAGGATCAAAATCGTAACCGAGTAGTTGCCTAGATACTGCCCTGTTAGTCTGCATATCATTTTGGGGGAACTGAAAATGGAAGCAGAGAGAGAGAGAGAGAGTCCTAGTAGACATACTGTTTCAGTGGTATCAAACTGACTCCGTCGCACAAAAGAGACAGAAACTCTAGAGAGTTTTATCCTGTTACTTTTCATCATGTATTTCTTATGTGACGGTGTCAGTTTGGTATCAGTGAAACAGTATGTACTCTCCAGAGAGATGATAGTAAAGATGATGGACTGCCTAATCAATTGTAACTGATTTTATTAACCCTTCACTGGTGTACTAAGTGAACACACGCACACACGCAGAGAGAGAGAGAGAGAGAGAGAGCAATCAGTGACAAATGCATTTTTCAAGTCGCCGGGAGCAGCCCTACCACTCACGAAGAAAATTACCCACATCCGACAACACGAGGCGGACAAAACACCGAACAAGAACCACGTGAAAAAGGAGCGAGTGGGAGGCACGGGGAGAGAGAGAGTATCATTGAGAGAGTGAAAGACCCTGTGACTTTGACGGATGCGCTGGCTATGAATCCAGGAACGGGAATCAGTTTTCTGTTAGCGCGTCGATGTTGCTGCTCTCCCCTTTTCAAAATGTATCCAATATGGCCACACGCAGACAGTAACTAAGATAGCGCCTTTTTCCCTTTGTTGGTTGATTCATTGGTTGGTTGGCTGGTTTGTTGATTAGGAAATAACGTCCGTTTTACATTACAAAAAGTCACAGAGTCACGTGATACCTAGGATGGAGATTTCAGGAAAAGGCCAGCACATGTGTTTTGTTTGGTTTTTTTGTTGTTCTATTTTTATTATTTTTGGGGGTGGGTGGTGTTGGGGGGTGGGTATGTTTGTTTGTTTGTTTGTTTGTTGTTGCTGTTGTTGTTGTTGTTGGTGGTGGTGGTGGTGGTGGTGGTGGTGTGTGTGTGTTGGGGGGGGGGGGGTCAAGCTCGCTACCCGTGTATTGGCAACCAAACGCTTTCATTAACAACTCGGCTTTTCCAGCTCCCCTTCCTGTGTTGTAGTTGTAGACTATGAAAGTGAGAATGGTGGATAGTTCAGCTGAATTACAAGTGCCATCGCAAAACCCTACAATTTCTAGTCGTTTCGATTCAATGTAGTCTGGCTTACTGTGTTCTGATTTTCGCTAAAACTGTAAATCCACAGCCACATTAGATTACATCTTTCGACTTAAACGAACACTGTTTTGTTTCTGTGGGCCCGCATTAGGGTCTAACCTCGAACTAAACTAGCTCTAGGGTAAAATTGTCTGTTTTTTTTTTTGTTTTTTTTTTTGTTTTGTTTTAAATCAGGAAGCGGGTCCATTCTAGCAAGGTGCCTATGCCGTTTAGAAGGATTTTTGTCTTTCTTTCTTCGATTCCTTTTTTATTGGGGGGGGGGGGGGGGGGGAGGGGGGGATCTTTTGGCCTCGTCTGGGTTAGGCCTGTAGCCGTAGGTTAAATCAACCTCGAGTTTTACCTAGGGCCCTGTTTGTTTGTTTGTCTGTCTTCCACGCCTGTACGTTGCGGGAAAGCTTCACTGACTACAGTTCTGGACAATGTCTTTGGAAACAAATTTCTTACTTGGGTGCTTTCTATGAATTGTTTACTGTTATGTTATTAGCAGTGCGTGGAATTTGTTTCTGTCTTTGCTACTGCAGTCCCTGGTCCCTGATGGCAGTTTACAATATTCGGACCTAGGTTAGTACACGCGGATTTTGAACGAATGAATGTTTTGTCTGTTTATTTGCAGAAACTACAAAGAACGTCGCTCCAAAGTGTATGACAACATGCTCTGACATCGTCAGTGCAACCTCTATGACACAGGTAACAATATAAGGTGTATACATATGAGATATGATGGATAAGTCTGTTGTTGTTGTCGTCGTCGTCATCGTTGATTGGTTTGGTGTTTTTTTTAATAGAATTACTTTGCTCATTTTCTCGAACATGTCTTCCTGTGTACTAAGAAATTCTAACTCTAATTGTGAATCAAATTTCAGTGACAAATAGCATCAGTGTTGAGCAATAGTACAATAAATGTATCACTAAATTTTACATTCGTACATCCTCAGAATTATCCAAAATAATGTATTTCACTCTTTGCAAAGCTGAAGTTTTGGCACGTCCTTTCTGGGCTTTCCGTTCCAGACGTGATTTACAAATCCCACAAATCCCCTGCAATAAATTTCTCATAACCTGTTTCCTACAGATTAGGGGAAATAACATTTGATTGGAATTTAGATGATGGTAGATTTAATGTCTCAATACGTTTGTCACGCATACAACAACGCTGGGGAAAACTTTTCATCGAATGCGCTAATCACAGGCATCAGAATCACCATATACGCGAGAAAGTCTCCAAAAATAGCCACCAATCAGCACCGTCTAGGAGGTCTTCAGTCCGCAACCAAATAACCTCGTCTGTTCAGTACGCGGTACGCTTCTACGTATGTAGAACAACATAATTTTTTGCACGCTGACCAAAGTCATCACACTGATATCAGATATTGTGACACCCCCGGCTGGGGCCAAATATTCTCGTTGCCCCGTCACTTGGACCACAATATAAGCATCTGAAACCATTGTGGTGACTCGGGTTGACGCATCCGTTGTTCTACGTACGTACGTAGAATTGTATCGCGTACTGAGCAGGCGACGAAGACCAACTAGACAGCGATGAGTGGCGGTTAGTTTTTTTTTTTGCGACTTTGTCGATCGACGTGTAGTCCAGGTATAGAAGTGTTAGGCCAAAGAAAGTCCCATTTCTCTACTATTATACTATTCAAATCCGCAAAGTCACGAAAATGGCCGCACTTCCCGAAAGGAACATCTCTTCATTTGTCAAACAACCTCACAGCTTTTGTAATCCGCAGGTATTCCCCTCACAGCTCATTACAAACACTGAGACTTAAAGAAACAAATAAGAAATCTGAATTCATGCAATCATATCAAATTCCAATCATTACCTGCAGTGAATTTCCTTTAATCCGTTGCCGACACCTTTCCCGAGTAATATTTTCAAGTTACTTCATGTTCGTCACTAGGCTGAAATTCCCCTTTGAATTGTGTAAGTCCTTTCCTTCTCCGGATTTACTGCCAAACTGCACTGCAATGCTGCGCTTCAGAGGTCATAAATGAGCATAGATTTTTTTTTTTTTTTTTTTTGGGGGGGGGGGGGGGAAGAGGAGGGGGGCTGCGGGAGTGCGTAATTTCATGTCAGTACACTAGCTGGTAGATAAGTCTGGTTGTTTTGCAGTCAGTTTGGCTAGATCTTTGTTTTCGTCTGGAGGAGCTGTCATACAATGAAAGAAATAACGTTCCAAAAATAACGAGAGGACATATTGCATTTTCAGCACCTGTTTTCCAGCAACGTCTTTTCAAGTGAATGACACTTTTCAAATGAAGCTTCTAAAGGTATTAATTGAACTCATGTACTGTTACTAAAACCGTGAAAACGTCAAGATTTCGACATTTCCAAACGAAATATTCATTGTGTTATCTCAACACTTTGCCGTGCCAATATTTACAGTTTTCTAAAACGAAAGAAAGAGAAAAGAATGCAAAAACTGTTAAATTAAACCCTAAAACGTCAAATATAAAACCTAAATTCTGATTATTTTCAGACGCAACTTTCAGTGTCTTATCTCCACACCTTTTCTTGATACAGTTCATAATTTACCATTCTCAGAAATAAAACATCAAACGGATAGAAAATAACGCAACAATCGCCTCGCGGGTAGGTGTGTGTTTAAGGGGTTTAACATCCTTTTCCGCGACATACGGGTGATATCACAGACGGGACAACAAGGAAAAAGCCAGCACAAAATAATATACGACTTTCATTCCGGATTCGAACTCACGACCCGAACATTGAAAGTCCAACGCTGTACCAGAGGCTCGGTTACGCTGGTTCTACGTTCGCCTCGCGGAGCGGAAGATGGTCCCAATGGACGTGATCAGCAAAATGAAACTTGTATCGCGTGCTAGCGTTTCTTTGTTCCAGAAAATACAGCGCCTGTGTTACCTAGCTGTAAATTCAGCTCATTCTTTGTCTTTTGATTTGTCGCTATTAGCGTGACTATCAACGGCGGTTTTGATCCCACTGAACAAACACTTGGAAAAAAATTATTTGTATCAAGTTATAATAAGCCTGTGTCGGAATACAGGGCTGAACAGGGTAGGCGGGTGGGTGTTTGGGGGTTTAACGCCCTTTTCCACCTTATACGGGGCAACGAGAAAAAAGTCCAGTACAAATATTTGGCCCCAGCCGGGTATCGAACTCTCGACCCGAGCATTGAGAGTCCAACGCTCTACAATTCGGCTATCCCGGCTCCCCCGGGCCGAACAGGGAAAATTAAGTGAGTGGGTATGGTGCGGGTTAGGCGGCGCAGAGAGATTTTCGGACGATGAATCAATCAAGTCTTTTCCTAACGTTTTACGCTTACCAGAATGATAAAATCACAGATTTTTCTCTCTATTTTTCAGATGATGTACCTTAACTGCAATCATTGGAAAAATCTATGATCCATGTAATGATTTTTTCCTTCCTTTCTTGCTCAGATATTCCTGTCTTCCTTATTGTTTACTTTTCCAGGAAGAGTTACCTTAATTGTAAAGAGCCGTGCTTAACAATACTAAATCATCATCATCATCATCATCATCATCATCATCATCATCATCATCATCGTCGTCGTCGTCGTCGTCGTCGTCATCATCATTATTGTCGTCAGCCATTGTCCTCGTCGTCATCGTCATCAGTCTTTCTTGTTTCCTTTCTCCTTCGTTGGTTTCAAATTCTCGTTTACTTCATCGCTCATTTTCCCAGCTAACCGAACAGAGGTTGGTCGGAAAGACAGTTTTAAAATCCTAAAATGTACACGCTCCTGTGATTTTCCATTTCATGAAAGAATTATGTGCATTATTTACGAGTTTGTGGCTTTGTCGCAGACAGCCCTTGTGTGTGAAATTAGATTCCCTGTTCTTGTATGAGGAAAGGTTTGAAACAATAAAATGGAAATTGAACAACTGGTGTTTTGTGTGTGTGTGTGTGTGTGTGTGTGTGTGTGTGTGTGTGTGTGTGTGTGTGTGTGTGTGTGTGTGACAACAACCAAACATTGGATTATTTTTTACTGAATTACAGTAAACGCAGGTCAGTCACAGCATTGCAATGCAAACAGAAAAGGATTGAGTGAATGGGTATTTTGGGTTTAACGTCCTTTTCCACCATATGAGTGTGTTATCAAAGACACGACAACGAGGAAAAAGCCAGCACAAGTATTTGGACCCTAGCCGGGATTCCAACTCACGACCCGAGCATAATGATTGAAAATCCAACACTTTACCATGACGCTATCCCAACTCAAAAGCAAAATATAGTGGACACAGGAGTGTCTCAATTAGGTTTACATGTTTGTGTGTTGGGATGGGTGGGTGTTTGGGAGTTTAACGTCCTTTTCCACTATGAAAGGGTGATTTCAAAGACGGGGCAACAAGAAAAAGGCCGGCACAAATATTCGTCCCCACCCGGGATTCGAACTCACGACCCGAGCATTGGGAGTCCAACGCTCTATGATTGGGCTATCCCGGCTCCTCTGTGTTTTCGAGTATCACATGAAATTACTGAAATTATACGAAGCAAACGACATCAAGCCGCGTTCGGGAAGCTGTTGTCAGTTGGACAGTTGAATTACTTCGGAGCCCGGAACCGCGCGAACAGCTATGAGTGAGCGTTCAAGTATTGACGTCTAAAGCCAAGCTAGCAACAATGAGTGTGACTTTTGCTTTCTATGGTCACAAATTATTGATAAACCAATTTTACCTCTTGTGACAAGCCTCATCACGCGGGGGGAGGGGGGGGGGGGCAATCACAAAGCACGACCCTTTTTCTCTTTCAGTTTTGTCGCACCAACCTTATGAAACTGCGAATCTGAGCAATGCGCCCACTCTGTCTGTGTTTGAGAGCAATCTTGAAACGTCCCTATTTCGCAAAACCTTCTAGTAATTTCCTGTTTAACTTGTCAGTTTCACCAGTGTACGTCTGTCCATCTTTGTAAAATATACGTGAGTGTCGGTGAGTGACCGGCGTATTGAGTTTTATTCTAAAGAAATGCGCCCTACAACTACCATTTATTGTTTTTATAACTACTGTTTCCTTTCTTAATAATAATAATAATAATAATAATAATAATAATAATAATAATAATCATAATAAATGGGATTTGTAGGGTTCGTTTCTTTAAAACTCAATGCGCCTATCACTCACACTCACGCACATTATACAACGATGAACAGACACACACTGGTGAACTGAACTGACCAGTTAAACAGGAAATTACTGGCGTTAGTTATTTGTGGCCTCACGCAGCTCAAGCAACAAAGACCAGCACGCGGCTGAAGAAATTACTGGAAGGCTTTGCAAGAGAGGAACGTTTTAAGATTGCTCTTGAAAACAGACAGTGTGGGCGCATTTCCAAGATTTGCAGGCAGAGAGTTCCATAAGACTGGAGCAGCACAACTGAAAGAGCGCTCGCCAAAAGATTTCAAGTTACGCTTGGGGAATTTGAGAAGCCTCTCGGACGACGACCGGAGGGTTCGCGACGGTTGAAAGCTGACGAGTGAAGCTGAAAGGTATGGTGGGAGAGTGTCATCAAAGTGACGAAATGCCAGAACAGACACTTTGTAGTGAAGGCGGAAATGAACTGGTTGCCAAAACACAACACGGACACAGAGCTTGAACGAACCAGAGGGAAACGAAACTAAATTTTTTGGGGCTTCTAACATTAACTGATATTCTATAGAAACGTCGACCGCAACGCTGTAGAAAAAAAAAATCTTGGACAAGTATCTGGTTACTGAAAGCCGGGAAGCGGATTTTTTTTAATTCTCAGCCCCTGAGTATCGGAAACCCAATGCACTTAAATTGCCGCGTGATTGCTTGAATGCCGGATTGTCCTCCAACTCAGTTGAAACACGATACACGAGGAACGGAGTTCACAGTGCTACACTGATTTGGTGATATTTACAACGTCGGATACTCAGATTCTGCTAAGGCATTTCTATAAAAAGTCTTATCAGCTACTGCTGCCATAAAAATGATGATGACTGATAATAATAATAATGGTGATGATGACGGTATTACTACTACTACTACTACTACTACTACTACTACTACTACTACTAAAATGCCGATTCCACCATACCTACGTACGGGTGAAAGACT
>JACVVK020000557.1:10000-12500 GCA_018292915.2 Batillaria attramentaria | reverse complement strand
ATCCCGCCCTCCTGTACACACGCACGCACAAATATCAAGTGTGCAAACCAAAAATCCCACGTCCATCTTTCGAGGAAGAATAGGCGGTGACCGGTGACGTGGAAAACAAAAACAGTGTCGCACGTACCAGAGTGGATAGCAGGGCGAAGAGAGCGCTTAAGGTAGCGCTTAGCGGCAGCAGGCTTTCAATGCTTCGTCCTCCAACCCTGCGGCGCCATGAGTATTTCAGAAGAGATGGATATGTACGCCGAGGAGAAGTCCACCACTGGAAAGAGTCAAAAGTCCATTTTCCATCAATTTTCCACAAATCGTCCTGAACCCATCTGGCCGCAGTGTCTAGCAAAAATAACACTTCGATACATACAGTGAAACAATCTCACAGACTGGCACTTAGCCAGCGGAAAGGTACACGCGACGCGACTATCACAAGGATTCAGCTAGTGTTGAGGCCACAGTTACCGGCTCAGTCGAAGAATGTGACTTCTCGCGCAGCTTGTAAACTGCACTGCGTCACATTCAGCTACACTAATGACATTAAGAAATAGACTATTTCGAGCAAAACTGCATGGATACTCACAAAGTTAATTATAACACTACAATACACTACTTCACACAGCACGATCAGGAAATAACTCACAGCTATTGACGTTTTCTTGATGCATGTAACTTTCCCCGGCTGGCTTAAATGTTCCCAGGAGATAAAACTGAGGAAGGCGAGAAAATCGAAATCCTTCTGACGCCGTGTGACATAGCTGCGACATATTTTCATATTAAAATCGATTGTATAACGTTATGGTTTACTGGTCGGAACAGATGTCAAGCGATGGTATCTCTAGCGAGGGTAGGGTTAAATTTCGCTCGCGGTCGAAATTTGGGAAAATACGACGCAGATCATGAACAGCTTTGTCTTTCTCTCTCTGTCTTAGTTTCTTTCTGCTGCATATATTATCTTCTCTGACGGTGAGAGGTTTAAAGAAGCGCGCTTCAGGATAAGCACCTGTGTCCCCCCCCCCCCAAAAAAAAAAAAAGAAAAAAAAAAAGAAGTAAGAAGAAAAAGGACGATCAAGATTTACCCTCACAAGTCCAGAGTACACGGAGAGAACCCCCGACGATCGGTTTCGATCTGTAAGTCTGGAGCAGTTATCATGTGCCCCTTTAAACGTGAAAACAGCTGCTGCCGTAGCATCGACTTGTATCTCCACAACTTAGTAATAGGATGGATGATTGAAATGGGACACAAAGACTCGGTCAACACTGTAGTTGGCATTGTTTCCTAACCCGTTGTTTCCAAGTACTTTGTCCTTGCCACCTTTTATAAACAACAACATGAACAACAACAACAACAACAACAACAACAACAATAATATCGGATCGTTGTTTTATGTGTATTTCTACTGTAAAATGCAAATATATCCCGTAGTTTTATCTCTCTCTCTAACATTTCACCTCAAGCCCAACAGAATTACACACTCGTCAAAAAACAAAAATCGGGCGTAACACGCGAGATGAAATCCGTAGCACCTTTTACTCCGGGACACTTGCAGCGTAGTGCCAAAACACGCTGCATTGACCCGGGGCGCTTTATGCGTAGGCGGAAAGGTCCCCGGGTCAATGCAGCTTAAGACTGGAAGTGCCCAGGTATAATAAGCTGAATAAACTCCCCCGTCTCGTTTCACTGCCGGGCAGCCTCAAGCTGCTTAGGTCCGGGGGGCACTTCCAGCTTCCAGCCCCTGGGGTGTCAAGCTGCATTGACCTGGGTCCCTTCCAACATCAAGCTGCGTTGACCCCGGGAACTTCCAGCCTCAAGAGGCACAGACACAGGGACACTTCCAGCCTTAAGCTGCATTGACCCACGGGCACTTCCAGCCTCAGATTGCTTAGATCCGGGGCACTTCTAGTCTCAATCTGCACTGACCCGGGGTACTTCCAGCCTTAAGCTGCATAGACCCGGGCCACTCCTAGCTCCTACATCCCGCGTGTTTTACCGGTGTCATTCGTAAAGGCCGTTCTTAACCGGGCGAACCACCAGTCTGGCGAACTTGTTCGGCGAACTGTGTATTGTATACGAACAGGGCAAGCGCACACACGTACATAGTTCCAGAGGTTCGGCCGGACTAGTTCTCTTTCTTAACCGACCGTTAATGATATGCATACGTCATCGCCCGAACAAGGCGGACTCGGAAGTTGAGACAATCGTAAACAACCAAAATGGCCGCCTTCGTAGATCGAGACGACCAGGCATTTGCGGTAGTTATCGTTTTGAGTGAACTCTTGGAAGCCGAGGAAGAGGAGATAAGAGGAAAAGAGCGCAAGAGAGGGAAATGTGAAGTGAGTCGACAGCCGCGATGCCGTCCGCCATTTTCCTCAAGTTTGTACATGCGCACAACAGCTCTCCCCGAGCAACCAATCAGAGCGCAGGATCGGCAAAAGGATCGCGAGGGTTCCCACGACACGCTATGCAGTCCTCGAACCTAGTTCGCCGAACCTTTCGAACCAGGGT
>JACVVK020000557.1:5000-7500 GCA_018292915.2 Batillaria attramentaria | reverse complement strand
GTTATCGTTTTCCTTGCCAAATGCATTTTATTCAGTTCAAATCATTTTTCTGAGTTTTATTGTTCCAATGAGTTTAGGTCTTTTTAGTTGATTCAATTTTATACAATTCAGTTCTTTTCAGTGGATTCAAAGTTGTTCAATTCCGTTTAATTGTTAATTCTTATTGATTTATTCAATTATTTGCACAATAACCTGTTTTGAATGCAACCCAAAAGTCGTCTTTTAACAGCATCAACAACAAATTCAACAAACTCTCAAGGGTGGGTGGGTGTTTGGGGGTTTAATGTCCTTTTCCACCACATACGGGTGATATCAAAGACGGGGCAACGATGAAGAAGCCAGCACAAATATTTGGCCCCAGCCGGGATACGAACTCACGACCCGAGCATTGAGAGTCCAACGCTCTACCATTCAGTCTCCCCGGCTCAACAAACTCTCAAAACGAAAACAACATTAGGAAGCAAATCATCCAAGGTGATATGCACTAACAAAGGTGTGGGGTGCGTGGGGGTAGGTGGGTGGGTGTTTGGGGGTTTAACGTCCTTTTCCACCACGTATGGGTCACATCAAAGACCGGGCAACGAAAAACGGCCAGCAGAAATATTTAGCCCCAGCCGGGATTCGAACTCACGACCCGAGTATTGAAAGTCCAACGCTCTACAATTCGACTATCACGGTTCCCCGCACTAACAAAGAAAATACAAAATCGAAACAGAAATGACAGCAAGCAGTAACGAAGCAAACCGCATGCAGTGTTGGTCACGCGGCTTACCAATGACGCCGAATAATCAAAATAAAAAAAATACTCAGACAGCAAAAGCATTTGTGAGACGGTAACCCAACACCAGGGAGGCAGCCACCGAACCTTTTTTGTATCGGCGCATCGTAATGAACACCTAACATGACAAATGAGGTGTAAGGTTCTAATTTATTACAACTCCAACCTGGAACAAAAGTACGACAGAACACAGATGCCTTTCATTAGCATCGCGCCCTAGGCTACAATCACGGGTGCCTGGGAAAAAGTCTTAAAAAAAAATCTTTCACTTAAATTGAGCGGAATTATGCAAGGCGAAGTTTTTGGGGCCCAGTGACGAATACATTAGTCAGACAAAATGAAAAACCACAAGCCACGCGTGCTCTGCCAAAGGAAAAAAAATCACAATTTCTTAATGCTCTCTCTCTCTCTCTCTCTCTCTCTCTCTCTCTCTCTCTCTCTCTCTCTCTGTGAGAGCCTGACTAATGCAATGCAAACACAACACTAGCATTTGTGCGGTAATAAAAAATTCAAACTTCCGAGAACAAAAACTTCACCAGTTATCCAGTTGGTTCAGGCCTGCAAGACTTTTGTCTCTCCTCCAAAGAGCGTGGCTTGAGAGCTCAACCAAAATTACAGGTAGCACGTGTATGCCAGAGAGCTGGGAGGGGAGACTACTGCAAATTATTTGTCAATTATCGCTCCTGGCCGTCTTGACACTGTGGTTTGCGTTTCTTGACGTCTCCCGACGCGAATTTTTTACAGATTTTTTTTTTCTTTTCTGTTTTTTTTTTTTTTTTTTTTTGCAATATGTCGAAGGGAGAGAGTGACTACAATACGTGAGGTTGATGTAATAAGGTTTGTTTAGAGGTTTCACACAGCCTATTGTTGCTGGAAAGAAAGATTTCAGAGATTTTGTCGAAGGGGATGGAATGGGGGGAAAGCGGAGGGGGCACCCTGAAAAGAGGGGGAAGGCGGGGGATGAGCTGGCTGCAGAAGGGGAGGGGGGAGGGGGCGAAAAGATTTGTGAGTCGTGTGATGCAAACAAGGAGAGTTGTGTGGACTTAAAAACTCTAAAAGTTTTACCGGCAGTACACTGACATAAAAAGAAGATGCAAATGATTTTTGTTTGTTTGCTTGTTTGCTCGTTTCTTTGTCGATATTTGATATAGTTGATATTAACACGTGAGAGGTTTCATGCCTATCTTCATTTAAAAAATGTGAATAAAAATGTGAAAATTTGAATATTTAAACCCGAAAGAGTTTAGCAACGCCTATGAAGGTCGATCTATTTTTAAGATGCTGTTTCAATAATTGCCGTTTTCAAACTCAACCAGGTATGGCAAAATGTAAGCTAATAAGGTTTATTTTTGTTGCTTGTTACACCGCAAGACAATTTTCTTTTCACGAAAACAACAATAACAACAACAAACAAACAAACAAAAATAATAAGAAACATACGAAATAAACACACAGTCAATTTAACAAAGCTCAAAATCAGTCACGTGTGCAGTTTGTATTCAGTTTTTGTTTCCCGCGCACATATAACTTGAAATAAACTGTATAAAAATAAAATGACTGACAAACATTTCGACCGTCCCGACCTTCTCATCTCACTTGGCTCTCACTCTTACTTGTACTGAAAACAGCATTAATATAAACGTTAAACACGTCTGGATGATAACGGCAGGTACATAATTTACACAGTTCGAAGCTGATTTATCGTTTTAAAAAAAATACGGT